>CM076580.1:627930247-628124785 GCA_034641835.2 Pinus albicaulis | reverse complement strand
TCAGTTAGATCATCAACACAGGGAGCAATTGAAGTTATAGCCTTAACCTATATCAGATTTTTGAATTCATAATTGAACGAAGAAATTGAATTGAAGTGATTCGATTAAGATGAGAGATGAATTGTATGGCTCTGTAAATGTCAAGTGATTCAAAAAACACATCTAAATACAATAAACTAGTCCAAAAGAGCAATCGTGTAAAATAGAATTGCAACAATGACAAGAGTAAAGACTAATAGTATTATACAACTCTTGAAATCCTACGTGATGAATTTTATGGCTCTGTAAATGTCAAGTGATTAACGAACATGAATTGTATGCTCGTTATATTTTGAGGTAAATTGACAATGCAATGTAGTTTCAGATGCTTGAAAACAAAAAAAAGGGGTTAACGAACATAACTAACTGTGAGAATAAAGAATACTGACCTTATTTACTTCATATATGCCAAATTTAATTTGCAGTAACTGACCATACAATGAAACTTACAATACAATGTAGTTTCAAATAGATTTAAATTCGTCAGAGGAAAATAGAGTTACTGTATGTACTATGTACAATGCCAGTACCAGAATATTGGGAAACCAGGTCTGAAAAAAAAATACCACCCTACCCTTTGTTCAAAGAGGAAACCTGGCATCATACCATTAAGGTAGGTACATAATCAGATAAAATTTAATGATGTTATAGAATAAATGGAACATTTGAAATTTAAATAATAATTAGGTTTAAATAATAATCAACTAAACAAAATGCAATCCTGATCACTTCAACCCTGCCATAAAAACAATGAATAACAAAACATTACAGATTATACAACCACATTTTAGAACAATAAACCCTACATTCCACTGAAAAATCCCACTGAAACTCCAAAAAAGAGCAGCTCACCGCAGATGTACAGTGACGAGAAGCATCTAAGAACTGTGGCATTCTAGCATTATAACAGAGGCATTCTAGCATGATGTAATTCAAGTTGACAGAAAACAATATGATTTTATTGCTTCTCTGAAAGAACTCAAGGCTTATGCCCAAGAGCATGTAGAGTATATGCTAGTTTAATATGATGTAGAGTATATGCTACTTTAATATGATGATGCACCACTACTTGCTGTAGAAATTTACATTGCATATTTCATACTGGCGTGTACAACACCTTAGGATAATTTCTATTAAACATTACAATGCTTCTCAATCAAAAATAGAATCTCTAAGGTCAATAACTCTTCAAATGTTCAACTACAATCCAGGAGGATATTTTCACCAATGTAAATAGTAAGACAAATCCATAATAAAGACCTGTGTAAACAGTAAGACAGATGCATAATAAAATCAATGAAGTAAAATTTAAGCAAACTTTAATTTCAGGAAAAATATGAGGGCAGGCAGGTTATGAGACCATGAATCACAATAACTAAATATAAATCAATGAAGAAAAAGTGAATTTTAGAAAATAGGAATAAATGGAGGTTATAAATCCATGCACTAGTGTAACTAAATATGGAACATAGATATAATGGAAACAAACAATATATGAATATATACCAATAACCTGGTATGAGTTGAATCAGACTTAAACATGTAAGGCTACTAGTGACAACTCCAAAATAGAAGTTCACTCAAATTTTGTTCAATAGGAATGCAATAGTAATTATTTCAAAAAATTCCCTCAAGATAAAGTTGCAAGTATGCACTCAAATTAACCCAAGGAACTTGTTCAACATAGAGAAATTATCCTACAATAATTTCTTGCATGCTTCAAGGAAGCCCATGCTTCAAGGGCTTCCTCTGTTCACTTGGACAAGAATGTGAGAGACTGGACCAACTACAAACCACACTATTATTCCCTAAGAGAGGATACAATGATTTTTTCCTTAAATTGCATCCGGTAAGAACTGACATATGGGAATCTTGGATGGGACTATGGAAGATGAGCTAAGAGAGTTGGTGGTAATGCCTTAACTTTAACTTTACTTTTGTAGAAAGACAATGTGGTCAATAAAGAAAGACAATGTGGTCAATCAAAAGGAGAACTTAATTTTTTTGCTTGCCAATGTGCATATAGGAAAAATTTATAAAGCCTCCATAAGACATGTCAAAGGTAAGCCACAAAAATAATCTTGGTTTTCCATTCTATTGAAAACATTTCCATTGTAGATGAAATTCATAATACGGATACTTAAATCTCCAATTTTTTTGTTATTGCCCATTCCGACAGTTAGATGACATTTCTCTCAATGAAGTCATGAAAAACCTAGTAAAAAATAACAAACAATGTTGCAAATATTAAGTCGCAAAAGAAGGGTCTAGTAATATCCTCTGATATTACCATGTTTTTACTAATATTTTTTTAATTGTCATTGTGTTTCACAATGAGATGATAACATGCATATTTTTGGATAGGTAAATCCCCTCTGCGGACAGAGGCGATCCCTACTAGCCCAGATCGGGTATAGCAACAATCAAACATGATACAGTGCAGGTTCCTAATTGTAAATAAATCGACTTGCGATGAAGGCTTACCTGGAATCCAACGCTGTCATTTGTAGAAGAGGTGGTGCTCCCGTTTCTTTGCTTTGGCAGATCACAATCCCCACGATCTTCGTGACCAGACACCTGCACATGCAAGAAACAACACAAACGCAAGCATAAAATCCAGTATATACAACTATATGTCAGTCGAAGAGGACATAACTCATGAACATAATCAAGAACAAGAGTGGAACCATAACCAGTAGTCGCTTATCATTAATGAGTCAAAAGAAGAATACAACCATAGCTTCGACGCAGCACTCTCCTTTGGTGGGTCATCAGCAAAACATGTCTCGATAAGCCTGTCAAGGAAGGGACAAGCCTCTCTCTCTGGATACTTGACAACAGTCTCCTTGCTTGGATTTGGCCTTAAGGGAATCAAGAAGGCTCTTGCAGCATAAGGATGTGAAAGCTCTTGGGAACTATCTTGCAAAGGAGATGAGCAAGCTTTTATAGATGGAGGAAGGGGAGTCGGGATCCCTATAATTATGGGATTGGCCCTATCATCAAGGAAGCTTCCATGAGAGGTGGCAAACCACTTCCTCTCTATGGAGATCCGTAGCCAAACCTCCCAAATCAAGATAGATATCAGTCCAGGAATTTGTTAGGACGAAACTTCCGCCATTTATTTTTAAAAAACACCTCTTAATATGGTTGGCGCGGGTGCGGCTCTATGACAGAGCGCCAATTGGCGCGCCCTCTTTGGAGGATTTGCCCCCTTGGCGCGAGGGCTGAACTATGGAACCGTGCCAATGGAAAAAGAGCTATTTTTAGGGTTTTTTGCAGGGAGATGTCTTCAGGGCAATGAAAGCTCATCTTCAGAGGGATGCAATGAAAGTATTTTCAAGTCTTGTCTCTGCTCACAGGTCACGGAATGAGCCCTCCAATGTGTAGGATGGGGATTGTAGGGATGGTGAAAAATTTCTATGTAACAGATGCCCCCTAAAGCATGAGGCCCGAGAGAGAGAGGGGTGAAATGCTTTACGAGAACATGCCGACTGAAAACACCGCCATCGAAAAACCTGCGGAGCTAAGTACAACTGATGTCTCAGATACATGATATATATGCGTGGTATGGGCGTAGCCATCCATAACAGAGTGTACAATAATCTAGATCCAAGGCATGGACGCAGCCATCCAGTGAGGATTGAGAAATAGACTCAGGCATGGTCGCAGCCATCCAATCAATGAGTCATGTAAATAATCATAATAATCCACAATATCGCAGCCTGGATTACAACAGACACAATCCAGGGTCTTGCGCTCCATCTCGACCCGAACAAAGTACAAGTTCAAGCATGCGAATGTGTGAGCTGAAGTCGAACATGCAAGAACATCGTCTGATTACTAGCCAATGATGAAAGTTGTTAACAGACACGAGAGGAACCACCAATAATGACAGTGGCCCTCAAGGTACTATAGGTACAATCTACGGCATGTGAATCAATAAGCTGGTGTCGAACACCCGTAGAATCACTCGATCGGAGGCCAATGATGAAAACCTCACGTCGAATGCGATGAAACTGCCATTGAGGCATGCAGGCTCCAAGGTACCATAAGGGAGTCTCTAGATCAGCTTCCCGGATAACGAGCTGAAGTCGACAGGAAGCGACCTTGATCGAAGGTGGGCCATAATGTTTCCCACATCATCGACACGAGACAGAGGAACATAATGTTTTTGTGAATCAAGATCATAGGAGAATCAGAGGAAGGTTGATACTTTGCAGAGGTCAACTTCTCTTGAACATATAATGGCACGACAATGGATTTGGCAACATTTGACATCAACGGATCAGAGGTCATGGCGACGAGACAAAGAATAGATGAGAGGTCAAAAGGGATTACCCAAACCCACGGAAGCAAGCGAGAAAATGAGATGAGATGTCCCCAACCCGACACGAATGCAGACAGGTGCCATGTTCAAGAGCGACATACTGCCGACATGACAATGATGCTGGTTCCATTTTTCCCACCATTTTGGTGAGTACCTCTTTATTTTTACACAAGCTTGAAGAGGATACCATACACTTGTCATATAAGTTCGTCCTTCGGACGAATCCATCCTAGTACATTTAACGAGCCCTAGGAAGGAGGAACTCGGAGAACGTCATTTCGACTGAATCCAATGTCATCAGGGTTTAACGAGTCTGAAAAAGGAAGAACTCGGCATCTTTTCATATTTAGAGAGTTTGAAAAGACAGCTGAAAAGTAAACTCTAGAGGTCCCTTTTCATAAATAGTTCCTTAGATCCAAAAAGGTAGAAAACAATATCCGAGAAAACCTCCTAGTCGTGATAGGCTAGGGAATTCCTTTTTCGTAAATAATCCATCCCAGCCCGAAAAAGGGGTAAATGTATACTGGGTAGATGTCGATTCGCAGCCACTTTAACGAGATCGAAATGACAAGAGCCTCGGCAATCTTTTCATGTTTAGAGAGTCAGAAAAGAGCTGAAAGATGACTCCTCTTGGAGGAACGAGTGGTATAAAGGGTAGCAACTGGTTCCGGTAATGGTGGAACTGCTCAGAACAAGTAAAGGTTAAGAGGCTGGCTAACAATACCACTCATCGCAGCGGTTCCTCAGGAATGGGTAAAACAAGCAAGTGAAGGCATATGATCGGCCAAGCAGATAGTGACGATGGAGTGAGAAAACCAAGGCTCATCTAGCAAAACAGGCTGATAAAATGGCAATCACAAGAGGTAAAATGGGAAAGGTTTCATTTTTACACAAGCTTAAAATCAGGAAACTTTTCTTGAAGTTGGTTTTATTTTTACACAAGCTTGAAACAAAGGTAAACTATGCTTGAAACCGGTTTCATTTTTACACAAGCTTGAAACGGAGACAAACTATGCTTGAAAAAGTAAGCATGCCCCTAGCATGGTGACTCAATTCGAGGTACATGCCCCCCAAGCTTCAGTCCATATGAAAGGCAGATGGAGTGAAGGTTCAAGTTACGAGACCAAGAGAGAGACTCGACTGGGATTTTACGAGAACTTATCAAAGACTCGAATTGAATAGGAACGTGTTTCATTATTTTATCGAGTTTGACACATTAAAAGAACTATCCTCAAGACACCTTGTTTCATGGTTTAAGGAGCTTGAAACAAGAGAAGGAACTATGCTCCGACGACCTTGTTTAATTTTTTAAGGAGCTTGACACAAGAGAAGGAACTCTGCTCCGACAACCTTGTTTCATTTTTTAAGGAGCTTGACACAAGGAAACGAACTCTGCTCCGACTGACCTCATCATAATGAACAAGAAGTCATCGCTTCGAAGAGTTGCCCATCCGATGGAAGGAAAACATCTTGGAAGTCAGGACCCAATGCCCCCAGCACCTGATGCACAACGACAGTATCACTGAGTACGGCATGGGGTAGGTAGCCACATAGTTGACCTGTGGTGGGGCAGATACAACGGGTGGATAAAAACCAGGAAGGGATGATGGCAGGCCAGTTACCACATCAAGACCAAATAAGGAAAGTTGATCAATGGTCACGATCCATCCTTCATGCGAAAAACAAACCACACGAAAAAGGGAGGAGACAAGCGCCCCAAAAGTAGATTGAAATCCAAGGGGCATGGAACAACCATCACGTCCATATGGACGGTTTTACCTCCCAAAGTAATAGGTAACCTTGGAAGGATCCCTAACGGTTGACTCGTTCTTCTGTTAAATGCCAACAGATTCTGCATAACAGACGCAAGCGGCGGTGAACCGAAATCTTGCTAGGTAGTTGAGGATAGAACACTAACAGATGCCCCTTCATCTATAATGGTGTTGGGTACGACCAGACCAAAAGCCTGTACTGTGATCTCGAAAGGCACATAAGACGGAAGGCGGTATCCTGAAAATCGATTCCAATCAAAGTAAGCAACCAAACTACTCAGAGGGACTACCATCGAACCGAGATGATCTTACCCTGGTGTTACGATTGAAGAAGGAGCATCCTCCACGACCTCCATCTCGAAGGCGAGAGGAGTATCCTCCATGACCTCCGTCATGGGAGGTGGAGGAGCAACCTCTTGAGATATAGGGACAGGAGAATCTCTCCCCAAGTCCAAGGAATCTGAAGAAACAAGAAGAACCTGAGGGATGTGAGGTCCACTCTCCACGGAAAAGACCTAGTGCACCGTAGACGGGGCCAGTTCAACTGATCCCATGACCAATGGTTGGTCGTGTTAGCACTCAAATCTACCTCAGGCTGAAATGAAGTAAAACTCAAGGCTACATCAAACCACGCTCAGCCTCGTAGCTAGCCCTACGAGGACAGGAGAGGGCTCTCTCCGTCAATCTCGAGAAAATAAACAATAGGATGCGAGATGACTTACAATAAGAACTGATTTTAGGCTAGTAAAGAGATAGGTATGTTTGATTTTGGTTTTTTGGGTTTTCGCTGGAGTAATGGGAAAACAAGATTTTGGGTCCGGGGATAAGGTCAGACCTTTGCAGAGTTCAAGCTGGGGCGAGGTAGGTGATGATCTTGATGCTTCGAATTGGATTTTATGGATAGATTAGACTGATGAGGAGCTGAAGAGGGCAAAGAAGAACTTGGATCCTCTCCAAACAGCTGAAAACATATAGAACTAACTGAACTCAAAGGCCAAGCACTGTAAACAATGGATTCAACCTTAATCACTCATTCAACTTAGTTCAGAAGCATAATGAAAGGATGGCATACATTAAACATGAAGAAACTTACAGTAAACAAAGAAGAAACATCATCAAGAACAGAACACCACAAGGATCCCAACAAGTGCCGCAAAACCCCTGATCTTTCCTTAGCCAAAAAATGAAAAATATGTACAATGGTATCAAAAGTATCCCAAAAGTCCAACCTCTCCAACCTCTGAAAATGATTGAGAAATTACAATATATAGATCACTCTAACACCTTTCCCCACCTCTAGGGGTCGAATTCTCTCTTCAGGGATCAGTTTCAACCAATTCTAATCATGGAACTACAATCTAGGCAGCTAACAACTTGCCTCTAAAAGAGTGGAAACTGATCCATTACATGATTTTTACTCATTTGAGAGTGAATCTTCTAGAAGAGATAAAAACAAGCCAAAGTTACATGCCAAACATGAATTTACATCATAAAAACCCAAGAATTCTATCCATAGGCAAAACTAGTCCAAAATAGGCGAAATACTGAGCTGGCAGCTGAAAACTCAAAAAAAAATCTCTAGGTGGGTCGCTCCTGAACTGCGTGGGTCGCTCATGTTGCAGGCTGATTTTGAGGTAGCTCCCGACATCCAAATTGAGCTCATGATAGCTCGTTGGAAAGCCCTGGATGTCTACTTTCCAACCCAAGTGGAATTTCGGAATTTGGAGTTTATTTGACCCCTCAAAAATTCATTCTCCCAGAGGTACTTCCTGCTGGTGCAAAAGGTGGCAGCAAGGTGTTTTTTATGGTGTTTTTGAGCCGTTTGACCATCCAGATTTTGTCAAAATGCTAAGTTGACTTCAGAGGATGCATATTTGACCATGAAAAATCCAAAAATGTAAATATCTCCTCCAGCAAGTGTCTCAAAAAAATGCGAGCGCATGAGCGCGCGAATTCACTTTAGCCGCAAACTCCGTTTTTTAGACCAAAATTTGGAAATGACAAAATTTTCCAATTTGCCCAACCCGGAGCGATCTCCATCATCACTCTTGCCCGACACGAAGCTCTTCAAATCCGAAGTGGATTAGGCCTTTTCTGCCGTCTAAGTGCCTTGCGCAACCTCCTCTTCATGATCTTCATTCTCGCTTTGCACACATGCATGCGAGCCCAATAATGGCCTTTCATGTGGCGAAGCATGCCTTTGTCTCGATTGGCCTTCGCCAACAACTTCTCCAGATGGATATTCACACGCGTGAGTACAGTATCTCTGTCAGTCGGTGTCATGTCACCGGGTCTCTTTCGATTCCACTGTCTGTCCTCACGGATTTGGCGCACCTCATAAAATGTGAGCTCATCCTCAAGCTGTTTGTTGTGCTGCTCCAAATAGTTAATCACCCACTGAGCCTTCTGCAATTGGTCTTTCAGCTGGTCATTCTCGGCCCTTTGCTCCTGGATGACTTCCTTCAGCTTTGAGCTAGGGGAGCTCATATCAACATCAATGACTGTCATATCGGTGTCCCGGCCTCCTGATGGGCCCTCATCATGCATGGGCCTCTTGCCCCTGTCTTGGACCTGTACCTGTACTGAAGAAGAAGGCGAGACCCCTCCCACATCACGTGGAGATAGTACTCGTCGTGTCGATGAAGTCGGCAAGACCCCTTCCACCTCACATGGAGATAATACTCGCCGTGTCGCTGCAAATAAGGCCCTGTGGCCTCGCTGATATGTCTGAACCAAAGGAGTGATGATATGCTCAACCTCAAGCATGTCCGGCTGGTGTGAGGGCTCTCCTGCATCATGAAATGCCTCGGGAGGCTGCTGTGGCACTCTGAAGAAGTCTCTAGAAATTAAATCCTCCCAAGTGATGCCCTGCTCCGCCAACTGATGTAACACCAAGATTTTGATCAAAGTGAAATGGTATATACTCCTGTACTGCTGCACTGGGCTCGTCTTCTTCTGCACAAATGTCACCATCCTCTCTATGTTGCGGTGTATGAAATACGGAATACTCATCATACGTACCCTTGTGAAGTGCATCAGCAAACGAATATGGTATGAGAAAAGACGAGCATACCTGCCCTCACAACTAAAATACTGAATGATGAGCCTCATGAGTGGTGCATACTCATCTCTCAAGAATCTGAATGGAAAAACTCTACTCAAGTAAGCCTTATATCCAGTTTTAATGTATGGCTCATAGTGAAATTTCTCTAACTGCTTACCCTTGCTCCATTCCTCGCCTATGTTCGGTATGCCAGTGGCTTGAGCAATAGTCAAAGGTGATACAATGAAATCAACCCCAGCAAGGTTTACCCAATCACCCCGTAAATGAAGAACAAACAGACGTGCTAATTCACGATGAGGTCGGGTTTGTACAACCATCTCACAAAATCTGAAACATGACAAGAATCGAAAACAATCCATAGCTAATGGACATGCCTGCAACCGAGCCAAAGAAGTAGGCTCCTCTCTGCGATGATCACCACTCCTATTTTCTCTGCGGGAACCTCGTGGCACATTACCTTCAGCCACCGAATCACTGCCTGATCCTGGCTCGTATTCTGACTCTGTCTCTGACATATCTCTGATCAAGTTTTTGGGCAATGTGTACACTGATATGAATGCAGTGAAAGCAAGATTAGGATGTATGTTTACCACTCAACCAATATTCCCATCGTCAAAGCACTATCAAGGAATCACATTATGGATAAAATCTCAGCTTTAAATGGACTGAAAGAGGCACCATCTCTGTTTTGAATGCAAATGAAATTTTGACCAAATAGGAGCAGGCAACCTTCAAAAGTTTGAACACATCTAGTCAAAGGAGAGCATGGCATTAATAGTAATATGTTTGTCCATGAGTACTGACCATAAAGGTCTCAATGGGCAGTTTGAAACAAAGTCATGAGAATGTTTTTACATTGGGCAGTGAGACTCATTACAACCACAGTCACCATGGAACAAAGGGTTTAAACATGGCATAATAATAGCAATGGTCGCAATGGCATAATGGGCATGAGAGCAATATGGTTTTGATATTATATGCAAAGCTGGATGTATCACTGCCATAAGATAGCAAACACACCTTTACACCATTTATTTTCATTTCAAACCCTGAAAACAATGATATCATGACTGTGGGGTTTTAAAACCTCCATTTGAATATTGGAAACCACCCATGATGCCACAAATGCATTGAAAAACCCAAGCAATTGATGAAAACCTGTTTTGAAGGCAGCTGGAGTCGTTTCCAAGGCAATCTGGGCGCTCAAATTAAATTCCAAAACTCTGTGTCTGCGTGGGTCGCGCAGGCTCTGCGTGGGTCGCGCAGCCCAGGTGGGTCGCTCTCCCTCAACGTGGGTCGCTCACCCTCTTGCCACATAGTGCATTTTTCGAGAAGCTTTTCGAGGCCTTCCCGGTGTCCAAATCGGGCGTGTGATGGCTCGTTGGAAAGCTATTGGAGTCTACTTTCCAAAACAAGTGGAATTATGCAATTTGGATTCCATTTACCCTGTCAAAAATCAAATCTCCCAACACTAGTCAAAATGAGCAGAATGAGGCTGCCTCAAGGCAGAGCGCTGTTGCAATCAACTTTTGAAGGTCTTCCTCAACTCCAAATTGAGCTCATGATAGCTCATTGGAAAGGTATTTCTGTCTAGTTATCATTTGACTCATCACGCAAGTCATTTGGCCAAACATGCTAGGAGAAAACTTGATTTTCCCAAGGTCACTTCAGAGGTGCATTCAATTCTCCTGAGGCAACGGTATTTTTGACATTTCTCTAAAACCATGATACCTGTGTAAAACGTGAAGGAGGTTTTTCTTCCTTGGGATGTTTTGGACAAAAAACTCTCTCAGTTTTCTAAAATTCATCTTTGAGTGCTCTGAAAAATCTTTTGAGTGAAACTTACCCCGATGTGTGAAACAAGGAATTTTGTCGAAATGAAGCGAAACGAAGGGGGTAAGGGGCTTCTAAATTCTTGGGGAAATTTTGGGAAGTAGGGAGGGATGTTAGGAAGCAGGGGGAAGTGGAATCACAGAGATTGAGTGAGGGGAAGGGGTCCAAAAGGGCAAAACACAGGCCTAGCCTAGGAAATTGCCAAGTTTTGGCTAGAAACTAGGGTTTGTGCAAAAATGAGGAATTTTGGGGATCTAAGTGATGGGAAGTGTTTAATTAGGTGAATTAATGATAGGGGAAGGTGTATGAACATCAGGATACAAGTTTTTCGATGATTTGACCATCCAAGAGAAATTACCTCCAAAACCCTAGGAGAGGGAAATGGACCTTACCAAGGCACAACTGAAGCATGAAAAAGCTGTGAAATGACTCAATGGAACTTGAAATGATGATGAAAACCCTCTGAATGATGATACACTCAGCTGAATGGTGACATGAACTGACATTTGGATAACTTTGGAAGAAGTGAAAGCAAACCCAAGACCTAATGCCTAGTGACCAAATTTTGCTTGAAGACTCATTGAAATGACAAAATTTGACCTTGACACTTTAAAATGACTTTGAAAGAGCATGTTTGATCACTGGAGGAAGGCTGCAAAGGCTGACTCTAACATTGGCTCCAATGGGGATGGTAGCTCCATCTCCGTGGAGGTGCCAAGAACCGTAGAACTTTGGGAGAGCAGACAGTGCCTCCATCCATTGGGCGATGGAATCATTATTTGAATGGATAACACAAAACCTTTGACACATTTATTGAATGAAAACTTGACTGAAAACTTGACTCAAACCGACTCGATGGCAAACTGATATAACTTGAAAAAAACTGACTCAACAGACCAAACACAAATGACTCATGACTGACTTAAAACAAAACTTTACCAAGCTTTTGAAAAAAGGCAGCAGTCCATCAAGATTTGGAATCATGATGACAACCACCTGCATACCAATGAAATATGTACAATCATGTATAATTAGCTTTCCAATGTAACCAGTCAAGCAGACGGCTACACCTCAAATTTCTGCTCTTACTCTCTTCAAGTAGGCAGAATGCTAAACCTGTAGGCAACTCAACACAATCACTGAAACCAAAGCTCATGACAATAAACCAGGCAACATTTATTCTTTCTAATGCTTGCAGAAGAATGCTGAAGGGATCTTGAAAATCCTGAAGCACTGGCTTATCTGGAGATCCAGCTGCAAAAATACTAGTATCCACTTCATTCTGATCTGAAAGGAAAATTGATTTCTGAGGGATAGAAATGCACAAATCTGCCATCCGAGTGTTAGCTGTAGGTCCCTTGACCATGAGCAATTCTGGCATATACTCTTCAATTTCATGATCTAGGTCATTCTTAAACAAAAAACAATCTTCAAGGTTATCAAACATGACAACCTTATCATCTTTGTGAAGGAAAAAATTATCTGTTTGCTGATCTACACAACTGATTACAAGACAATCATCTTTTTCAACAGAGGAAGAGGTTTCACCAACACTTTCCTGACTATGTGTGCACTGCAGATCTGCGTTAACTTGAGCTGGAACATGACCTTTCAATAGCTGATCTATCTCATCTTCAGACAGAGGAGATAATGCCCTTTGTTTTCTTCGGCTCAAAGAGTGATTGTCTTCATATGACAGGGCATTCAAACTATCATTTCTTACTGAGTTATTGAAAGGAGATTTACCACTTACTTGCACAAAGGTCTCATTTTGACTTTCATGAACTGACTGGATTGCTTCTTCATGAAGGCTGTGTTCTAATGATGGGCTGACAGTATGACTGAGAACATTTGGATCCATTACTGTGTCTTCTGCATCCCAGATGATTTCAACAACAGAGTTCTCCTTGATGGGCTTCAACACAAGATATGCTTGGTCATCATGATCTAAATCTGAATCTGAAGTAGTTGTCTGGACATTATCACGATCTGAAATTAGAACTGGACTTACTTGCATGCTGCTGTCTTCTGTGGGCAGATCTGAAATGACATTCTCCCTTTCATCATTTTCAGCCATATGGCCATCAACCTGCTGCAAAGTCTCCTGAGCACCTTGATAGGTATCCTTTAGGTTCTCTTCATGTTGCTGAAATGGATTCTCATATAGAGCCTCCATGATTTCATCATCCATGAAATTATCATCTTCATAATATTTCTCAAGGCTTTCAATAAAAGAAAAAGCATGTTTGCAACAGTCATGAACTAATTTTAACGATGGATAAGATGTTCGATATCTTTCAATGAACAAGGCATGAAAATCCTTCAAACAATATATACAGGCCAGCGGCAAATTTTCATACCATGATTGGGCTTCACCTTCCAGAGTGGCCAGGAATATCTTCATCAAACAATCTTCAGGAAAATCTACCTTCAACTTGCGAATATGCATGTGAAATCTAATCAGATGTAAAGCAGCATCTTTCTTACCATCATCTTTAAACGTAGGCAGATTCCTTGACCAATATACCTTGGGCATCTTATTCGGAAAACCTGGAATGTGATCTCGGCTCATGGGAGCGTATCTTCTTGTGATTCGGTCCATCTTGAAAATCTCACAGCTACTGATCTCCCTGCAGTGAAGTCACCATGAAGCATCGATTTCTGGATTGTTCAGTGAATGAAGTCGCCAGGTGAATGATTTCAGCCTTGCGATGTCTGACCGTTGTTCACCATCAACGATCAGATCTGAACTTGATACACGTACTGGGGCAATTTATAAGTTAAGTACTACGATTACAAGTTATACCGGAGATCGACTGAAGCAGCGTTTATCTACTTCGCTGATGCATAGCAACAGCGTTTCGAAGGCTACCTGGCGTGACTTCAGACTCCGTTTATAACAAGCAAACGTTTTGAGTTTCTTCCCAGTATGGTCGCCACTATGTTAGCACTCAAATCTACCTCAGGCTGAAATGAAGTAAAACTCAAGGCTACATCAAACCACGCTCAGCCTCGTAGCTAGCCCTACGAGGACAGGAGAGGGCTCTCTCCGTCAATCTCGATAAAATGAGCAATAGGAAGCGAGATGACTTACAATAAGAACTGATTTTAGGCTAGTAAAGAGATAGGTATGTTTGATTTTGGTTTTTTGGGTTTTCGCTGGAGTAATGGGAAAACAGATTTTGGGTCCGGGGATAAGGTCAGACCTTTGCAGAGTTCAAGCTGGGGCGAGGTAGGTGATGATCTTGATGCTTTAAATTGGTTTTATGGATAGATTAGACCGATGAGGAGCTGAAGAGGGCAAAGAAGAACTTGGATCCTCTCCAAACAGCTGAAAACATATAGAACTAACCGAATTCAAAGGCTAAGCACTGTAAACAATGGATTCAACCTTATTTCACTCATTCAATTTAGTTCAGAAGCATAATGAAAGGATGGCAACATTAAACAAGGAGAAACTTACAGTAAAAAAAGGAGAAACATCATCAAGAACAGAACACCACAAGGATCCCAACAAGTGCCGCAAAACCCCTGATCTTTCCTTAGCCAAAATATGAAAAGTATGTACAATGATATCAAAAGTATCCCAAGAGTCCAACCTCTCCAACCTCCGAAAATGATTGAGAAATTACAATATATAGATCACTCTAACACCTTTCCCCACCTCTAGGGGTCGAATTCCCTCTTCAGGGATCAGTTTCAACCAATTCTAATCATGGAACTACAATCTAGGCAGCTAACAACTTGCCTCTAAAAGAGTGGAAACTGATCCATTACATGATTTTTTACTCATTTGAGAGTGAATCTTCTAGAAGAGATAAAACAAGCCAAAGTTACATGCCAAACATGAATTTACATCATAAAAAACCAAGAATTCTATCCATAGGCAAAACTGGTCCAAAATAGGCGAAATACTGAGCTGGCAGCTGAAAACTCAAAAAAAAATCTCTAGGTGGGTCGCTCCTGAACTGCGTGGGTCGCTCATGTTCCAGGCTGATTTTGAGGTAGCTCCCGACATCCAAATTGAGCTCATGATAGCTCGTTGGAAAGCCCTGGATGTCTACTTTCCAACCCAAGTGGAATTTATGAATTTGGAGTTGATTTGACCCTCCAAAACCGCATTCTCCCAGAGGTACTTCCTGCTGGTGCAAAAGGTGGCAGCAAGGTGGTTTTCATGGTGTTTTTGAGCTGTTTGACCATCCAGATTTTGTTGAAATGCTAAGTTGACTTCAGAGGATGCATAATTAACCATGACAAATCCAAAAATGTAAAAATCTCCTCCAGAAAGTGTCTCAAAAAAAAGCGAGCGCATGAGCGCGCGACCCACGTAGCTGCAAAACCTGTTTTTTAGACCAAAAATTTGAAAATGACAAAATTTTCTCCGAATTTGCCCAAATTCGGAGCGGAGGTCCTCCATCATGTGTCTTGCCCAGTCAATGAAGCCTCAGCCAAAATCCGAAGTGGATTAGGCCTTTTCCGCCGTCGAAGTGCCTTGCGCAACCTCCTCTTCATGATCCTCATTCTCGCTTTGCAAACATGCATGCGAGCCCAGTAATGGCCTTTCATGTGGCGAAGCATGTCTTTGTCTCGATTGGCCTTCGCCAACAATTTCTCCAGATGGATGTTCACATGTGTGAGTACAGTATCTCTGTCAGTCGGTGTCATGTCACCGGGCCTCTTTCGATTCCACTGTCTGTCCTCACGGATTCGACGCAACTCATAATATGTGAGCTCATCCTCAAGCTGTTTGTTGCGCTGATCCAAATAGTTAATCACCCACTGAGCCTTCTGCAATTGGTCTTTCAGCTGGTCATTCTCGGCCCTTTGCTCCTGGATGACCTCCCTCAGCTTCGAGCTAGGAGAGCCCGTATCAACATCAATGACTGTCATATCGGTGTCCCGACCTCCTGATGGGCCCTCATCATGCATGGGCCTCTTGCCCCTGTCTTGTACCTGTACCTGCACTGAAGAAGAAGGCGAGACCCTTTCCACATCATGTGGAGATAATACTCGCCGTGTCGCTGCAAATAAGGCCCCGTGGCCTCGCTGATATGTCTGAACCAAAGGAGTGATGATATGCTCAACCTCAAGCATGTCCGGCTGGTGTGAGGGCTCTCCTGCATCATGAACTGCCTCGGGAGGCTGCTGTGGCACTCTGAAAAAAGTCTCTAGAAATGAAATCCTCCCAAGTGATGCCCTGCTCCGCCAACTGATGTAACACCAAGATTTTGATCAAAGTGAAATGGTATATACTCCTGTACTGCTGCACTGGGCTCGTCTTCTTCTGCACAAATTTCACCATCCTCTCTATGTTGCGGTGTATGAAATACGGAATATTCATCATACGCACCCTTGTGAAGTGCATCAGCAAACGAACATGATATGAGAAAAGACGAGCATACCTGCCCTCACAACTAAAATACTGAATAATGAGCCTCATGAGCGGTGCATACTCATCTCTCAAGAATCTGAACGGAAAAACTCTGCTCAAGTAAGCCCTATATCCAGCTTTAATGTATGGCTCATAGTGAAATTTCTCTAACTGCTTACCCTTGCTCCATTCCTCGCCTATGTTCGGTATGCCAGTGGCTTGAGCAATAGTCAAAGGTGATACAATGAAATCCACCCCAGCAAGGTTTACCCGATCACCCCGTAAATGAAGAACAAACAGACGTGCTAATTCACGATGAGGTCGGGTTTGTACAACCATCTCACAAAATCTGAAACATGACAAGAACCGAAAACAATCCATAGCTAATGGACATGCCTGCAACCGAGCCAAAGAAGTAGGCTCCTCTCTGTGATGATCACCACTTCTATTTTCTCTGCGGGAACCCCGTGGCACATTACCTTCAGCCACCGAATCACTGCCTGATCCTGGCTCATATTCTGACTCTGTCTCTGACATACCTCTGATCAAGTTTTTGGGCAATGTGTACACTGATATGAATGTAGTGAAAGCAAAATTAGGATGTATGTTTAACATTCAACCAATATTCCCATCGTCAAAGCACTATCAAGGAATCAAATTATGGATAAAATCTCAGCTTTAAATGGACTGAAAAAGGCACCCTCTCTGTTTTGAATGCAAATGAAATTTCGACCAAATAGGAGCAGGCAACCTTCAAAAGTTGAACACATCTAGTCAAAGGAGAGCATGGCATTAATAATAATATCTTTGTCTAGGAGTAATGACCATAAAGGTTTCAATGGGCCATTTGAAACAAAGACACGAGCATATTTTTACATTGGGCAATGTGACCCATTACAAACATGGGCAATGTGACTCAAAGGGTTTAAATATGGTATAACAAAAGCAATGGTTGCAGTGGTATAATGGGTATGAGAGCAACTTGATTTTGATGTTATATGGAAGGCTGGCCATATGACTGTCTTAAGATAGCAAACACGTTCTTTCCACCATTCATTTTCATTTCAAACCCTGAAAACAATGATATTATGACTGTGGGGTTTTAAAACCTCCATTTGAATATTGGAAACCACCCATGATGCCATAAATGCGTTGAAAAATATCAAATAATGGATAGAAACCTGTTTGAAGGCAGCTTGGGTCGATTCCAAGCCAAACTGGGCGCTCAGACTAAATTCCAAAACTCTGTGTCTGCGTGGGTCGCGCAGGCTCTGCGTGGGTCGCGCAGCCCAGGTGGGTCGCGCACCTGCAACTCTACAGTGCTGAACTGACTCTGCGTGGGTCGCGCAGCCTCTTGCCACATAGTGCATTTTTCGAGAAGCTTTTCGAGGCCTTCCCGGTGTCCAAATCGGGCGTGTGATAGCTCGTTGGAAAGCTATTGGAGTCTAATTTCCAAAAAAAGTGGAATTATGCAATTTGGATTCCATTTACCCTGTCAAAAACCAAATCTCCCAACACTAGTCAAAATGAGCAGAATGAGGCTGCCTCAAGGCAGAGTGCTGTTGCAGTCAACTTTTGAAGGTCTTCCTCAACTCAAAATTGAGCTCATGATAGCTCATTAGAAAGTTATTTCTGTCTAGTTATCATTTGACTCATCA
This sequence comes from Pinus albicaulis, assembly GCA_034641835.2. Classification (NCBI taxonomy): domain Eukaryota; kingdom Viridiplantae; phylum Streptophyta; class Pinopsida; order Pinales; family Pinaceae; genus Pinus; species Pinus albicaulis. The sequence continues at coordinate 628,106,721 of CM076580.1, read as the reverse complement.
TGCAAGTCATTTGGCCAACCATGCTAGGAGAAATCTTGATTTTCCCAAGGTCACTTCAGAGGTGCATTCAATTCTCCTGAGGCAACGGTATTTTTGACATTTCTCCAAAACCATGATACCTGTGTAAAAAGTGAAGGAGGTTTTTATTCCTTTGCATGTTGTGAACAAAAACCTCTCTCAGTTTCCCAAATTTCATCTTTGATTGCTCTGAAACATCTTTTGAGTAACACTTACCCCGATGTGTGAAACAAGGAATTTTGTCGAAATGAAGCGAAATGAAGGGGATAAAGGGCTTCTAAATTCTTGGGGAAATTTTGGGAAGTAGGGAGGGATGTTAGGAAGCAGGGGAAAGTGGAATCACAGAGATTTAGTGAGGGGAAGGGGTCCAAAAGGACAAAACACAGGCCTAGCCTAGGAAATTGCCAAGTTTTGGCTAGAAACTAGGGTTTGTGCAAAAATGAGGAATTTGGGGGATCTCAGTGATGGGAAGTGTTTAACGAGGTATATTAAGGATAGGGGAAGGTGTTTGAACATCAGGATACAAGTTTTTCTGACGATTTGACCATCCAAGAGAAATTACCTCCAAAACCCTAGGAGAGGGAAATGGACCTTACCTAGGCACAACTGAAGCATGAACAAGATGTAAAATGACTCAATGGAACTTGACATGATGATGACAACCCTCTGAATGATGGTACACTCAACTGAATGGTGACATGGACTGACATTTGGACAACTTTGGAAGAAGTGAAAGCAAACCCTAGACCTAATGCCTAGTGACCAAATTTTGCTTGAAGACTCATTGTAATGACAAAATTTGACCTTGACACTTTAAAATCACTTTGAAAGAGCATGTTTGATCACTGGAGGAAGGCTGCAAAGACTGACTCTAACAATTGGGAGATGGAGATGAAGACATTGCTTCTACCAAGGGGGCTCTTGTACCTTTTCAAGAAGGCCCCAAGGATCTTATACATGAAGAGGATGAGAAACATGTGTCTATGATGATAGAAAATGAGACAAAACAATGGAGGGAATGTGTTCCAAAATTGCATCCAATTTTGGGAACACACACTATGATGGATCAGTCCCTTTTGATCAAGACTCTTGACACCAAGGAGATGATGGTTGTTCATGAGTTAACTGCATGTAAAAGGAGCACCTTGGACTGTGAGATATTGCAGAAGGTGGGTGAAGAAGAGAAGATGAAGGATCACAACATTGATATGATGGGAGGTGATCCTCTATTACACAAAGAAGAAGATGGGGAAGTTTCTCCACTCAAAAGCACTCTTACATCTATAAGAGTGATGTCCCATCATCATGAGGCTTCCACACAAAAATCAGAGATGGAATTGCGCAATGGAAGTAGTCTTAATATGTTCCCATATGTTATTCATATGGGAATGAGCCATGAGACATCATTATCTTGTGGTGTACCACTGGGAGGACCACTTGATTCAGATTTGGTGAAGGATGTTTCATGCATTGATGCTCCTCTCATAGATCCAAGGAGGAAGGGAGCACTAGAAGACCATACTACAGCGTTGAGAGTATGGAGAAGGTACAAGGAGAGGGAAATTATTTTTCCCTTAACATCATTATCCATTCTCTCATCTCATACTACGCTGAGAAAAGATGCTGCAAGAATGAGGGATGACACCATTAGGAAGCAAGGAAAGAAATCCTTGAATCAGAAGACAAACTTGTTTGGAGGATCCTCTCCCATACATGATGAGAGATGGTGGTCACACATGCATAGTTTGGAAAAACCAAGGAAGTTTTTGATAGATGATATCCTTCCATGGGAGACTAAATTCCAAGAACTACCATTTCGTTTTGAGCATGTGCATGTGCAAAGAGGGAAGCAAGGAAGGAATGGCAACCTTCCACCTTATACCTTTGGCATGGGAGATGTCAAGGAGGAGAAAAATGGGAGGCTTGGCTTTCCAACATACACCTTTTACATGGGAAATGTCAAGGAGAATAACAACCACATGGGAGACACTTCATATGACACATTATTAGCACTGTCATTGTTGGGCACATTAGATCCATATTGGAAATCTCAATTGCTAGTGGAATATTCCTAGGATCTTCACACATGCATGATTCTAGATGACTTGCTACATGATGGAAGATATTCATTCCTATATGGAGTCATCTATAACCATGGTAGGTTATTCTTGTCTAGAGCCTCCAAGCTCAAGGAGAAGTTACTACAATGGGCTTATGAAGAGTTCTATTTCAGCCACACATATTCTATGAAGCTCAACAACATCATCTTGAGGAGCTACTATTGGGATGGATTTGAAAAAGAACTATATCATCATTGTCAAAGATGCATGAACCTGGTGGAGTTGGAGCAGCAACAAGACTCTATGATAGATTTATTTCATCCATCTCTTCCTACCTTGGAAGGAGGAGAAAGATCCATACACCACTCCACTTGTATAAGGAGAACTTTGGGTGAAGAACATACATATGTAAAACATGTTTCATTTTCTATTTGTATGCATTCTTTCACTATTTTTATACTGGCCATGACTGCAATAAGGAGTGATACATCTTGTAGACCTCATCGCAAACAATGGGCCACAAACATTTCTGAATTTGGCCACTCCCTTTGAAGGAAAAGGGAAATTTTGCAACATGATGGGTGCTTCCCAAAGGCACCAAATATATCTCACACTTTCAGCTATGGTGAGATGGTATGGGCAGTAAGTAAGTGGTGGGAAAACCACTTACCACATCTTGATTTGATGCAGGCAAGGGATGCTCTGTGCTAGTTCCACATATGGGACTATGATCCACCTCCATGTGCACAAATATATGTCTGTTTGTACATTGTTTTGATCCCCTATATTGATGATGTACTTGTAATTTTTATGGGGATGTATGGAGAAAGAAGGGAAGGCATGCATGTACCCTATGGGATGACTACACTCCTTGTACTTTATGTCTTATATTTCAGGGAGGAAATTGGGCAAAACATGTTTGTTTAAGGTGATTTATTGTTTCCTTATGGGTTGAGCTATTTGCATCTCATGAGAACCTTGATGGAGCAAGTCATGGACGGATGGATTGGTGATAACTTATCTCATGAGAAAAGCTTATCATTTGATTGTGTCACCAATGGAGGAGGAAAGAAGTTGCAGCACTCACCTTATCAGTTTCTTGAGGACAAGCAACATTTTGGAGGGGAGGACTGTAATATTCCCAATTAGCCTCAAGCTAATTGGAATATTAAATTTTTCTTTAATTTTCTATTCATGAATAAATGTATAAAGCAGGAACATAAAAACTCCTAAAAACAACAAAATAAATCAATGCCCCATGTGAAAAAGGCTAAATCTGGGCTACCTTAATAAAAACACCCTTATGTGTGAAAGGGATTGAGACATTTGACTGGGTCAATAAAACCAAATCAACAGTGCTGTTCAGATGAAATGAACCTCCTATATGCATAATGCAGTTTATTTGGAGGCTACACATGTGAACAGAGCTAAATCATTGAGATGATTTAGGGTTTGGAAAGATTTATATATTATAAAAGGAAGAGGAGGACATCAAGAGAAGGGTTGTTGAACATATTATTTTGAAGAATTTTTCTGTTTAGACATTTCTCATTCTCTTGGTTGTTTAGCAGAGAATAGTGTTGTTTAGCACTGGGTGTTCCTGATCGGGAATCCTACCTCCTTCTTTGAGTAACTCTTGAAGGAGTCTTGCATTTCTTGTCCACTATCAGGAATTTGGCCAAGCTCTTCTTCCAACTACAACACAGATCTTGTTGAGGGTTTGGTATTCTTTGTAAGTTGTAGAAAGTGGAGGCTATATCTATTCAGATCTAGGACATTCTAGTGCCTCATTTCAGCAGGAGAGTCTTTTATCCTCTTAGCAAGAGAGTATTGGATCATTGGAGCTTCAGATCTACACCTTGACATCAAGCCAAACTGTTCTTAAAGCCTATAGTACAGTCCATCTTCCTATACTGCATTATTTTCAAAGGAGAAGTTGCAGGGAGTTTTGGCACACTTTTGGGAGAGAGATATCTAGTGTTGGGAATTTTCCCTTCACTATGGTGATCTGTGGATTATAGATATAATCCATGTTATATTCAGATATGATCTGAATACTCTTATATTTACTTCATAATTTCTGAATCATTTTGCAGATCTGTTGCATAAGATCTCAGATCTACTCCATGTACTTCATGTTTTGCTCAAAACCCCAAGGGGCATTGGTAGAGGAGCCTCTCTAGTGTAAAAATTTGATATAGATCTAAATTTTTGTACAAATATCTGCTCTATATCTGAAGTGTAATATACTACTGTTACAGCCAATAAAAATAACGTTGTCAAGCTTGTTCAATCATTTTCTATGGTTATAGCACCTCTTTCTTGAGGATTTCTTCATTTAAATCCTTCTATATACTATTCTATAATATATGGGCTTCAATATAACTCTGATTTGCTGATGTAGAAGTAAATATTGAGCCTCCTTATTGGCCTCTTATTGCTGTTAAGCCAAACTGTGTTATTTTCTAGGCAGTGTTATTTTTTGTTGCTACAGTCCCTTCCTTGGGTATTTTTCAAGCCATACTAGGTGTGAGAGACCTGTTTACCTCACCTAGAAGGATTTTTTTCTGATATCCTCTTGGATTTGGGTCTTAGATTTTCAGATCTAAGGGATCCAAGGGCTAATTTTGATTTTAGTAGCATACATTTCTGAAAAATGCGTTTTTCAGACATGCATTGCTAATAGTCCCATTTTGGGATATTACAGTATGTGATGCACCAACATAGGAAGTGGGAGGAATAAATTCCATTGGTTGAGTTTTCATACTACAATGGTTATCGGAGGTCACTAAGAATGAGTCATTTTTAGGCACTGTATGGGCAGAGTTGTAATACTCCTATCAATTGGAGTGATTAAGTGAATGTGGTACTTATTGGACCAAACATGTTGGAAGACATGGAACACAAAATGCGGGTTATAAGGAAGAATCTAAAGGCATCACAGGACATGAAAAAGATTTATGAGTACCTGAATCATAGGGAATTTAAGAAGTTTCAGGTTGGGGAGCATGTGTATTTTCAAATAAATCCCAATAAGATCTCCTTGAGGATTGGATCATGTGCCAAGTTGTAACAGAGGTAATACAGGCCTTTTGAGATCCTTGAGAGGATTGGACAAGTGACCTATCGACTTGCAATGCCTCCAACAATAAAAGTACATGATGTTTTTCATGTTTCATTACTTAAAATTTATATAAAGGATGTTGATAATGTTATTGATTGGTCTTTATTGCAGGTGGATAAAGAAGGATAATTCCAGCTGAAACCTCAGTGCATATTGCAACAGAAACAACTCATTCCCAAGAACAGAGCCATAGAGAAAGTTAAAGTGCATTGGAAGCACTTTGGGCTTGAATAAGCTACATGGGAGATGGATAATAAGGTGTGGGGTATGTATCCTACATTCTTTTCTGATTGACGCAAATAAATTTTGGTATTTGTACATATTTATATGTGGTTTCTATTGTAAATATGTAATATTCCCAAATGGGGAAGCAACAATAAATGAACACAGTAATGGAAATAGTAGAGAATAACATTACACCAAAATGTGTGAAAACCATATGGAGCCATTTTAATATGTAAATCAGCAGCAAATAAGTACAATACAAATCAAATAATCAAGGCAAACAAGCCTCCCATGAATACATATGCCAAGGATGGAAAGCTGCTACATTGCAGAATCATCATGAACAAGAAAAATGCAGTCATAGATGGTGCACTACTACAGGAAATGTGTAATATGTTAGATATACAAATGTATGGCTCAAGAAGTGTCGGGAGTAAAGTTCTAAGCTCCCAAACACAATTTCAAGACAACTCGGAAAGGATTTCCTTAAATATGCAAAAATACAAAAATGTTGGAGTGCATCCCTAGGGCTAAGTAGCAGCTGCAACTAAATAACTGGATGAAGATGGTTGTAGATGATACATGTGATTAATAAATATCATCCAATTTATCCTTTAGGTGAAAGGCTAATCCAATCACTGAAGATCTCACCCTCCAATCAAGCAATGAAATCCCTCACTTCAAATGCTCACTGAAATAACACAGTCAAGGAGAGATACTACACTGTAGGTGATGGGAAATAAGTTGTCCAAGTGCCAAGATGTGAAATCTGCTCCAAAATCTTCCTCACCGATCTCCCAAAGGAAATAAATCTTCCTCCTCTGAAAAAATAGCTCCGGAAGTGGTGTTCTCAACCCTCCACTGTAACACCCTACAACACAACCCAGCCCTAAACAGAAACTGCACTGTAGCTGAAGGAGGTAGCTTGGCCTCAAGCCTGAATGTGGAGAAATGAAGTGCAAACTCCCTCAAGAGGCCTATCAAGAAAGGAGATGGAATTCCTAAACAGGAATACCTTGTGCTAAGCAGCACAACAATCTCAAGTAAATAGCTGAAGAATGCACAATAGTCATGCAGACCACAAAATAAATAATCCATAACATGTCTTGCTATGGCTACCTTTCCCTCCTTATAAACAAGAGGAAGCCTTCTCATCTTGGGTCCCACTCATTAGGGTTTCCTCCACCAAGGAATCTTCCTCCCATTATCACTGCGTTGTCTCCATAGATGATCTCCACCATTCATTCCAGTGCTGTTGACTTGGTCAAACTTGACCTTGTCCTCATGTAATTGCCCCTGTTCACACATGAGGGTGTAAAATCCAACTATTATAATGATCCCTTTTCACATCATGAGGGATTTTATTCCTATTTTAGAAATATATGGGCCTCCTTACCCATTTATTCATCTCCTAGGTGTCAAAAGAAAAAATCAATATTCCAATTAGTTGTATACTAATTTTGGAATATTACAAAATACCACCATGAGCTAAATTATAAATCTCCAATAAGTGGTATGGTTGTTATATTGTCATGTTGTCATGATGGTTTTTTATTTTGAGCAGGCTATTCATTATAGATACTGCATCAATCTAAGTCATAAAAATACATGGGAAGCATGTTTGGTTTTCAATGGTTTTGCTGAGGTATAGCTGTAGTTTAACACTAAGGACGTTGTTCTCCAATAGGGAGGGCTTTGTAACAGACCCAGGGTAAAATTTCATGAAATAAAAGTTAATAAAGGAAAAAATAATACCATTATTAAGGGACAATTATTCCAATTTGAATGTTGAGAAAATATATCCTAGTGGGCATCACTGGATGTGTTTATGGGTAAGGGGAAATTGGCAAAAGGCAATGGATAAGGCATTAAAAAGGAAAAAAAATATTTTTGGCACATTTATTTATGAAAATAAAAGAAATTAGGAGAAAAGGAAGGTGAAAGGTCACAAGTTGCATGTGAGGAGGAAACTGAAGGGAAATAATGGAAAATTGAAGAAATTAGAGGCATGAATGATAAAAAGACCTCAGAGCATCAGTTAGTAGCCTTTTGTCAGTTCATTTTCAGAATTACACTTAGAGAGGAGAATAGAACCATTAGGAGAAAAAAAACAAGCAAGCAAAGGAAGGACAAGGAAAGGAAAGGGAAGCAAAGATTAAGCAAGAAATAGTAAGATCAAGCAACTTCAACACGAATACTTATAGGTAAGAGGTTGCATGTATGATTTCCTAGCTAGTTTTTACATGCATGATATGTGCATTTTGGTATTGGTTATATTATTGTTGGTGGCATGGTTTTGACAATGGTTTTCAACCTTGCATTTCCCTTTTCTAGATAACCATGGTGTGATGGGATTTTTCTCAGTTTTGAGCTTTTGAATTATCGGGTGGTTTCAAAATATGGGGTGGAGGTGGTATCAAGAACATTCCCAAAGGCTTAGGAATCCCTTGACTGGTTTTGGAGTGATACACGGTAAAGCGCTAAGGGTGGTGTCTTGGTAAGGGCCTAGTGATATGATGTGGATTGTGGTAAAGTATAGAGACAAGGAGATAAAAAATTCCTCAAGGATAGTGATGACATCCGTAAGAATTCCACGTTTGATATGGTTTTGTGATCTCGGTGTTGATTTAGGTGAGATCATGGTATGGTGAGGGTTTATGTGGTTTAACCTTTGGATTACATTGGCTGTTTTTGGATTGGATTATCCATGAGATACCACATTCATTTTTGGAATATGGCATGGGATGACTGGCTGAAAGAAATATTTTTTTCAAACATGTCTATGGTCAGGAGGTACGTGGAAGTGTCGAACCTGGTTGGCTCTTACTTATGTTTAATGAAAGCTAAGTTCTCTTGATTTTGTACTTTTATTTATGTGGATTTAATGGTTGTTATCTTATGGTTATTTATGTGGTTATATGTTGGTTATAAGAATGGTTATGTGACGAGTTCTATTGTTGTCTCATTTCATGTTTTTACTTGTAACTGAAAGAATAATGGATGTAAGACCAATTTAATGGTAAGAAAACTAATGCGAGAGAGTGGTGATTCTTCTTGTTAAGTCTCATATGAATTTCTAGTCCCTTATCCTCAGTCTTGTATTCATGACCTATAGGTTGCATTTTTGCCAAGTGTTTGACAGAATGTTACTCCCTATTGGGGATGATCAGACCTAGTCCCAGTGTCAGTTTTTGGTTTAAAATAATTGTAATTATGTAAATTATGAATTATAAAAGTTACAGGGATTTCTGGGCAGAGGTTTAACCTCAGCCCTGGAATCTAGTCTTAAAATATGTAGTCATTGGCATAAAATTGAGTGAAAAATTCCATATTCGCACTGATGTAGCCTATGGGAATCAGTGTGACTGGGAGGTTCCAGCCGCACTAATGCCTTGGAAAGGGAGTGACCAGGGGTAAAAAACATGGAAACGTTGGGTTTTCTTAGGGGATGGACACTTGGAGGGGTTGGGTTACTCTTGGAGGGTCACATGGCACCTGAGGGAAGTAAATAAGTTTTTTTTGTCGACTCCATTTCCTTAAGGTAACCTAGGAGGTTGAGTATGGTCATAACTGCCCCTCATCTCATGTTTAACTAGGGTAAGTCAATGAAGGTGGGTAGAAATGAGGGGAGGTGTACATTACAATTCCTTTTGCTATAAAATAAACCTCATAACTCAAGAAAATGTCTTTAAGAGGCTTAGCCTTTGGAGAGCTATCCTTGGTTTCTCTAGAGTAGCATAGAAGAGAAGATCATTCTTTAGAGAAGCAAGAAGTGGCTTTATGTTCCACTATTGGAGCTAGTGGCTTGTCGTTGTAACTATGCTCTTGGATCTTTCACATAATAGTAAGAATCTCACCAAGGCAACACATTTTCATGCATGTATCATGAATATTATAAGACTATTATTTAGATATTTGCGATATATGTGTTTTTCACATGTGCTAAGGAAAATTAACTACTTCATTGGATTTGGTACTTATCTTATTGAATGTGTGTTGTATTTTATTTAATTTTTTTTGTGTATATGTGAACTATTTCACTAGATAACTAATGAATCCTTCCTTTCTCTCATGTTCCTCTCTTAGGATAGTATTATAAATTTCCTTCTAGAGACTCGCTCTCTATATCCCTCTTGTGAAAGTCTCCTTTTACACATTGCAATTGATGTTCATAGTGTAAACATACCTGCTAATTTCAAAGGTTATGTGCATACTCTCTTATGTTATCCATTACAACTAAGGAAAACCTTTAAGTTATAGTGGCCACGTCAATACTTCGGATGGGGCTCCTACTCCAAACAGTGTGAGGTATAATTGGGACTTCATACTAGGGAGACCCCCTTAGTTTATGGATTTCCAGCACTGTCAATAGTTGGAGCTAGAAGGAGAGATAGATGACAAGATGTGCCCATTGAGTCCATGTTTAACCTCTTAAATTTAATGGCTCATCCCCAAATCATACTCTTGGGGTGTTTTTCCATTAGATTCAATTGTAAAAAAATTATCCCCGATGGACCTCTCTTTAACTTTTCTCAATTCAAGTTTGATGGTGAGGGTGATGCATCCATAGCGAGCATGCATCTATTTTTCTTAATTTTTGTGAATATTATGAAATCAATTGTGAATATGTGGCTTTCGTTATTTTCTTCCTCATACTTGAAGTTCAAATTAACCGATGGTATCATACCCTACCACCCACTTCCATTCATTCTTTTGAACACTTGATCATGGAGCTTCACTTATCCTTCAAAAAGTATGATTACCAGGTGTCCTTAAAAGGATTAATAAAATAAGAATGAAACTTGATGAAACAATTGAGTATTTTTCAATTTTATTGCTTCACCTATGTTATGAATTTCCTGAAGAATATATTGATTGGGATTTATTTATAAAAATGTTTAATCATTTGGTTCATATATCATTACATGGTGATCCCAAACCCCATGATGTTTCTATTTCCTTAACTTTTGTAAATCATGAGACACCTCTAATTTCATAGGAGGAACATACTATTCCTTCTGTTCCTTGTCCTCCTCCTTTTTTAGTACCAATGTGGGTGCTTTCTGGTGATAATGTTGAAATTCATAAATCTAAAAATCAAATTATTGATCTGTCTCTTTAAATTTCATCCAATTTTCATGACTCGGATCCAATGGAGGAAACCTTGAATGGTTTATGAAGCCTAGGGTGAAAACTAACCCCTCCCTTCGAAAAGATGATATTAAATTTCTTAACTTCAGTCTTAAATTTGGTTTGGATACCTGCCATCCTCTATCACCTATTTCTCATGATCACTTTTCCCTTGATTTTCTTGATAAGTCTCTTCCACATCCAAGTAGTGATCAGGTGTAAGGCAACCACATTTCAATGGCAAAGGTGCAAAAAGGTGAAGAGTATTTTGGTCTTTCTTCCCTTTTTCAAAGTCCTCTATGTTAAGATGATGTTCATTCTCGGCTAATTTAGAATCTACTAATCTCGAAAATCAATATAATGAAATTAATATTCCTAATCCATCTAAAGTCTTTGGAAACCATCATTATGGTAATGATGATTCCATTGATGTATATGCTGATGAATGCCCAGGTGCATCAACTGATATTTCAATTTCTCAAGAATATTTTGTTTCTAAATATGTAGATATTGAATTTGTTTCAGTCAAAGAATATTTTGTTATGGAAAACTCTTCTTCAGCTCATTTTTTCTTGTGTCTCATTTATTGTAATAAAAATATGACATTCTCTTTGAATCCACAACTTAATTTGTACAATTTTGAATTGACACAAGGTAGAAAGGATATCCATGATGAATAGGAAAACAATAAAATCATTGAGCATCCATCCGCTTCCTTGAAATCTCCCATTTTGCATAAGGAAAACTCTTCGAATTAGGTTTCTCATGATATTTCCCTTAGTCATAGATTTCTAGGCTTAAAATCAGAAGGGTCTTATGACTTGAGTTATATATTTGTTGAAGTTGTAAAATTTGATCAAAATCGTGATGTAGATGGCTGCCATCTAGATAATGGTGATATTTTTCATTTAACTGATAATTGTTGTCCACATGCAATTTGTGATCAGACTAAGTTCTCAAAATTTTGTTATCTATATTTTCAAAGTTTCATAACTTATTAGGGAATTGAGGCAATTCAATGTTCGATGATTTTTATGTCAGGTTCTCGCAATCTTGGTGAGATTCCCAAACTATGTCAAATCCAAATTTCATCACAAAATTATTTCATTTGTGTTGTTTCACTGGAATAAAACTCTTTCTTGAAATATTTTTGATATTTTTGGTATAGTTTTTCTAACTTTCAAGACTTGGTTTCTGATATAATAAAATATTTTTCTTTACTTGATTAATTTCAGTGCAAATCTATTGTATCTAATTTGGGTTTGGAATGTATATCTTTCATGAATTCACAAAGCTATGAAGCCTATAATTATGATTTTCAATATAAATATCAACATTGGTCCAAGTATTCATATATGTTAAGCAATTTTGTGATCAATCAACTCTTAATATTCATCGTGAATGTTATTAAACTAGTAATTTGGGTTTTGGCCCAACTAATCATTTTTGGCAACATTAAACTCTTGAATCACTCAGTGGATCAAAATACTCATGTTGACATGGATTCTATATTTGATTTGAAATACCTTTCTAACCTTTTGTTAGCATGTTGTTTTAATTAGTTTCCTATATTTACAAGGCCAATAATTTCTTTTTATTCTATAAGTTTTCATATTACTTGTCTAGTATGGAATTGGACACAAACATATCTCATCAACAATCAATATTCTTGTATGATAAGCTATCGATCTGATCATTACATCATTGGATCTAACAACTGAAATTTCAATAACCACTTTCCCACTAGTATATATGATGATGGTTTTTTTACGTCATTTGATCTAGTTGAATCTAGGGGTATTTATCACTTCATTATTCATATATTTGTCAATTAATTAAGGCACTTATTTATTTGTTGTTGTTTATGTTAGGTTCTCATTATTTTGACAAAGCCTGTAAACCAGATTAGGATATATTTCCCTTGTAATATTCTTCCCATGATTGGTATGTTATAATTGAAACTTCATTCTCCCAAGAGTCTTTGGGTTTTCAAAAGGACTTTTTTGGATTTCATGACCGAATTTATGATTGGATAGAAGAATCTTACTTAGCAAGCCCTTATTCTAACAATAAGTTTTGATATTTTTGGATTTTTTCTAAGGAGGATAACATAGATGCAGGTACATTCATAATAATTTCTCAAGGTTTTTTTATTATTGTTCCAATCGAGAAGGTACAAATTCATGATGGTTAAGGTTAGTTATTATGGAATATATTTTTTCCTTTAGAAAATACCTTCAATATAATGTGCAAGCTATTCAAGTTCATATATTTTTTGTTGCACATCATTTTATATCAATTTTTATTGTTGGTATCTTTGTGTTTGCAAGGCAGGAGCAATTATGGTGGTTACATTGGAAATTTAAGTACACTTGATCCCGACCTTCTATATGGTTAGGTTAGGAGGAGGTCTAGTTGTATTCTAGTTTCCATTTTCGCAATCATCTTGCATTTTCTCTCCATCTAGTCTCTGCATTTTTTTTTTCTTACTTCTCTCCACATGTTGCTTTATGTTTGGCCTCCATTCGATTGCCTTTTTTGTCTTGTTTCTTTGTTTGTCTTTTTTTTTCTTAATAATAATTTTCATGAAATATTATCTTGTTTGTCTCAAAATACAATGTATCGAAACTTGAAAAGAGAAATTGTGATGAAAAAAATTCTTAGCTTATCTGTCATCCTCTTCTATACCTTGGGTTTACATATCTTTAAAGTCAATCAATTCTGAACAGAAAAGACAATTTGTTCTAGAAGAAAAGCCTTTGGTTGAAATACGAAGCCTGTATCTTTATTAGGATCTTCCATTCTGACTCAACCTTGTATTAAATGGTGATTTGACCTGTTGACTCTATCAAGTAGATAAGGGAAAGGAAAAAAACTTTAAAGAATAATATTAACTTTTGTTATCTTTCAAATACCTTAAACAAGGAACCGACCTCTTTTTCTCTCAATAATTTAGGATCCTTCTTCCACTGTCAAAATAAATATGTGCCTTTTCACATTCTATTAGTAACTAACTAAAGAGGTGAGGAAGATAAATGCTTCCTGCACAAGGAGGTGAAGCAAGAAACTTCGTTAGGGTATTGTTTAGGATCAATGATAGCGAAGCAATGCTTGTGGTTTCTTCAGATGACTCCTTCGAAGTACTATTAAAGCTCACTGATAGTGAATCAAAACCGAGGAATGTGCTAAAAATCTCAGTATACTTACTATCCTTCTCCCCTATCAAAATAGTTGAGGTGTGACTAGTCTTATGTTGATGTGTTTGAGGCTGAGAAAGGAAAAGAAGAAACTATATCTTTAATTAGTGTACGTGGTAAAGCTGGGTAATCCATATGGAAAACTAATACTTACTGAAATATTTAAACGTTTCACTAAAGGTAAAACCTAAACAAATAAGTTGTAGCTATATCGGTTTGTCACCAAGTGTTGTTGCTATGACAAACACCCTCCAAAAATTTTCTTACACTTGAATTTTGGGGCCTACTTGTGATCCTAGGATTTGTCGTTCCTTAATCGCTTATATTTTCTTCATAGTTGGTTGATTTTCCCTCAGGTTCTAAATGGAAAATTCACTTGTGTATTCATTCTCATTTCTTGAAGAATTTACAACTGCACTTCTTTCAATGCAAGCTTACATAGGCACTGGGAAAATCTTAAAGGTAAGGCTTGCACAATTACTAGTGATAGTGACTGTGTAATCCATAAGAACAATGTACTGTGCAACACATGTAGATAGTCAGTGCACACTCTCCATTGTCAATATACCTCACTTTTATTGCAATTTTACTTCCATTTTGATGATTTTTATCAACTATCACTCTGGCACACCTTTGTTTTCGCAAGTGTCACTTTCACATCCGCAACTGACATTTTCACTAGATTTCACTTTCAAAACTTTCACGTTCATGTTTTGTTCACTTTTGCACGAGTCACTTTCACTTTATTTAAGCATTTTAAAGTGTCATTTTCACTTTGATCTTACTTTCGCAATTGTCTTATTTTAGCATGGGAAGTGTCGCACGTTGTAAAAGAAGAATTATGTTTCATTTAAAGAGGAAAATTTGGTACTAATGGGTATTATATATCATATAAAAATGTATTATAATCATTCTATTTTTTTTATTATCTTTTGTACTGGTGTCTTCACTGTCGTCGCAAAGTATATCTTAAGTGTCACACTTGGGGGAGAATGTTCTTTTGTCATTGCATTAAGGGGATCATGTTGATTATAAGTGTTGAGTATTTAATGTTGTGTAATTTATTGTAATGACTATGTGATAATGTTTAAGTACAAAATTTATTTCATCTCTACCTCACTAATCCCACACTTGGTCAATTTCTAGAAATTTTCATGTCATACATCCTTGAGCCCAATCTACCCCTTGAACTGTGCATTGTGAAGTTGCAAGCCTCAAGCATACAACCCTGGATCTAAGAATTATGCACAGAACAATTAATGCTTACAAGAACTACACATTATGTAGTCACAGTGCCCAAGAACTACCTCCTGACCTCCTAAACTACACAATCCTACCTCCCATCTAGTCTCCTAGTTTTCGGAACTACCCACAGCACAATCCCTGAGCCTTCGTCCCTGTTTGGTACCCAATTACAAATTAATTAATGATTTTCATGAAGCAATATAGACTAGGATTTTTCCGAATTAATGTAATCTTGTCATGAGTTATTTTCAATTGTAGGTACTACATATTGACATGACGAAATGAAGATCAAAGCGAAGGAGAAGGAGATAATTCTAAGATACACTTATGAAGTGGTAAAGACAGGTTGCCCATTAAAAAAGAAGATGAAGAGACACTAGTTTGAGATAGAAGTTGGAAGATAAAGATCATAGTGAAGACTCCTTATTTTCAACCCCTTGGAGGGCGAAGATGAAGAACAAAGTAGATCTTTTGTGAAGATGAAGTACTAAAAAAACCTTCCGCGAATATCGAAGAGAACACAACAAGAGGGACATCTTGGCATTAACACTTTATCATGGAGTCCATGTCATCATTTTCAAGTTGTATCTTATGCCAATGCGATCATATTTCATGTGTCTTGATGTGTCTTTCAACATAATTTGGGGATGTAATGATGTAATTGTCAAAAGGAAAGGAAAAAATGTAATGTGTGGAAGTAAAAGAGTCATATGTGGAATATGAAAAGTCACATAGCCATTTATGGACAAAACAACCTTTATTAAAAGTATAAAAGTCATATATAAGTCAAAAATTCACATGAGAAGTCGAAGAGTCATGAGGTAAGATCAAGAGTCATGGGGATATGAAAGGTCATTCCTCTTTTTATAAAATAAACCTCATAACTCATGAAAATGGCTTTGGGAGGCTTAGCCTTGGGAGATATAGCCTTGGCTTATCTAAATTAGCATGGGAGAGAATATCATTTGTTTGAGAAGTAAGAAGTGACTTATTGTTTCACTATTGGAGCTAGTGGCTCTACCTTGTAACCGTGTACTTGGATCTTTCCCCTAATAGTCATAATCTCAATAATCCAACACATTTTCATGCATGTATCATGAATATTGTAATGATATTATTTATATAGTTTCAGTATATGTTTTGTTCACATGTACAAAGGAAATTGAACTACTTCTTTGGAGATGGTACTTATCTTGTTGAATGTGTTGTATTTTCTTTAATGTTCGTTATGTCTATGTGAAATATTTTGCTAGATAAATAATGAAACTTTACTTTCTCTCATGTTCCTCTCTTAGGATAGTACTATTACTTTCCTTCCAGAGACTCACTCTTTAACTCCCTCTCGTGAAAGACATATTTTACAAATTTCAATCGGTGTTTCACAATGTCAACTTATTTTTTTATTTCAAAGGTTATGTTCATACTCTCTTATTTTATTCATTGCAGCTGAGGAAAACCTTTAAGTAACGGTGGTCGCGTCAATACTCTGAATGGGGATCCTAATCCAAATTTTGTGAGGTATAATTTGGATTTCATATCAGGAATACCCCCTTGGTTGACGGATTTCCAACATTTTCAACAAGTCGGTAAACCAAAATTTATAGCTTCCGTCTAATATAAATAATTTTTTCATTTATATATCTTGTGTTCTTTTGATGTAATGCTATTGGTTAATTATTTTGATACTAAATTGTAATAAAAGTGAAATGTTGATTCGCCCCCCTCTTAGTATTCCAATAATTGGTATCAAAGCAAGTTACCCTCTATTAGTCTAGTCACTGGAGGGAAGATCGTAAAAAATCATGGATCGTATGGAAGGAATCTCTTCAAATAAAATTATGATATTTGATGGAAATGATTATACATTATGGAGCTATTACATGGAAACCCACTTGAAGGCTATGGGAGTGGATGTTTGGCTCTTCGTCATAAATGGCTACAAAGTTCCTAAAAATCCTCCAACCAATCCCACTGAGAAAAATTTGTTCAACTACAATTCAAAAGATATACATTCCATCATATGTGGATTTTCAGGAATTACTAAAACTAAGGTAATGAATTGCACCACAAACAAAGATTTGGGATAAACTTCAAACTCTTTATGAAGGTTATGATAAGGTCAAGTGGGTCAAACTTATAGAACTCAATTTGTAAATATGAAAATCTGTAGTCTAAAAAACCTACAGAATAACCTTGAAATTTTGGTAGGATTATGAAAAATTCCAACGAATTTTTTGAAAATCTAGGTTACAATCGTTAAAATTCAATATTTTGGGTGCCCTAAAGGTTTTTTATGGTGTTGAATCCATTTACACCATCAAAAATGAAATTCAAACACTCCAAATACTTGATTTTTTCAATTTTTTTTTACCGTATTCTGGAAAAAAATTGTCGTCCTGGCTATTTTGTTGTGTCGGTAGACAAATCCAATATGAAAATGGATGGAAAATAAAATATTGACACTTACTTAATCAAAGTAGATGAATTTTTCAGCTCCATCAGAGGATTAGGGAAATAAATTAAATATCCCTTGATTGTACAAAAGGTACTAAAATTAATTCCTTGAGATACAATGCCAAGGTATTTACCTTAGAAGAAACCAAGGAATTGACCAAGATGACAATGAAATAATTACATAACACTCTTACAATGTATGAAATGAGAATATATACAAAATACAGATAGTCAAACAAAGAAGCAATGTTTAAAGTCATGAATAAGAGAAAAAATAAATAATTCAAGCTAGAAGACAAACACGAAGATGAATCAGATATAGAAGAAGAAAATTTCATCAGGGAGCTCATTAGGGGAACCAAAAAAAGAAGAAGTTAAATTACCTTTTAAATGTTTTGATTGTGGTAGAATAGGTCATTATGATAAGATATGTCCTCTTATGGAAACGAAATGCTCCCATAAGAAAAATATTTATTCTAAATAAGATAGCAGTTCTTTAGATGAAAGTGACATCAAAGAAGGCGATGCAAGGGAAGTTCTCTTCATAATCCAAGAAAATCAAGATAATGGTCACGATGATGAAGGTGTTAATGATTTATATGAAGAAGAACCAATTATGAGAATAGATCCTTTATAAGGATTCAAAAAAGATTCAAAGACTAAACAGGAATATGAAGATATTCAAGAAAAATTGAAGAATAATGAAAAGGAAAATTCTAGGATTTGGAACAAAAATAGAGAATTGAAAATCCTACTAGAAAAAAATGAGAAATAAAACATCTCCATAAAGGTCAAACTTAAAAAATAAAAAAGCTTATAAGAACTTACACTTCTAGATGAAGAAGAAATAAGAATATTATAAGAAGCTTGAAGAATAAGTTATGTCATTGAGAGTTGAAATTGATAAGCTCAATAAGAAATTGAACAAATCACTAGTGTTAGATAAAATTCTCAGTTTTCAAAGACCACCAGGGGATAAAACTAGTCTTGGCTATACAGGTGAGTCTAAAAATACTTCTACTTCTACTAATCAACAATGGATTGAACCTCCTCCAAGAAAAAATAAATTTATAATATCATCCTACTCTCCCAAGCATGAAATTTTTTTTCTTGGCCATTGTTACTCTTGTGGAAATTTTGGAC
Source organism: Pinus albicaulis (assembly GCA_034641835.2). Lineage (NCBI taxonomy): Eukaryota > Viridiplantae > Streptophyta > Pinopsida > Pinales > Pinaceae > Pinus > Pinus albicaulis. Next base: position 628,088,125 of record CM076580.1, on the reverse strand, counting down.
ATAAAGAAATCCATTGTAAAATAAAATATAAGATATAACTATGTAAGAAGCAAGAATGATTGTAGATTTGCAATAAATGACCATAGATCGGGGAATGTTCATGGATCTACCAATAGAAACTAAAATACATTTGAAACATAATTATAATATTGTATGCTAAATAATTTTGGTAAAAAGGCACACGATTGAAGGCTTGAAAATGATCCAATAATAAAGACAAAGACACTAGCTATGAAATTGGAAAGGAAAATGAAGGAATATTGCAATATGCATTAATCACTAAAGACAAACAAGATGAACAGTACATAGACAACGGATGATCGACACATATGACAAGAGATAAAAACAATTTTGTTAGTCTAAAAGGAAAAAGTGTTAGTGTTACGTTTCAATATAATTCCTCTATCAAGATACTTGGAAAAGATGTAGTAAGTATTGGAAGAAAACATATGAAAGCACAAAATGTTTTGCTGGTTAAATATTTGAAGAAAAAAATAATCAGTGTTGGAAAAATGTGTAATCATGGGTATAATATCTTGTTTGACTCCTGAAAGTGTGAAATCAAAGAAGAAGATTCAAGAATATTTGTTGCAACAACTGCAAGAATACTAAACAACATATATACTCTATATCAAGCATATTAGAAGAAAATTGTAACCAAGAAAAATATCCATAAGGACGAAAAAAAAGGAAGTATATGAAGAAAAAAGTCCTGTTGAGTGCCATATGTTCAGGGGGAGCATACCCAAAGAAGTAAATCACCCTTTCCCATTAATGTCAAAGAGGGAGAGAAAAGGAAGTGCAACATGGAGTCAAAGGAAGTGAAGCATCGAGATAGGTAGAGCATGATGATTGTTGGAACTTGATGATAAGGGGAGCATGAGTGTTGAAATCAATGGAAAAGGGGGAGATTATTGGAATAATTTTTCATTTATGTTAAAGGGTGAATGGGCCAACATTTGTTTAGTGATTTGTGTGGATAAACTAGGGAATTTGGATGAAAGGACACTCTAGATTATTTTCCCTTGTTACACCATTTTGTTTGATAGGTGGCATTCCTTGTGGGTCCTCCTACTTAAAGATATATTGATGTTTTAATTTTGATGGCCCAAATGGATGGGTGTAGCAACAATTTTTATAGAAATTATAAAAAATGCATGTATATCTTGGATTCAATCTGATCTAACAATCTACTAAATTTAAATACTTAATTGCTTGTAAAAATATTTTGTGGAATTAAAAACACAATCACCAATCACATGAAGTAAACAAGAATCAAATCGAACACAAAAAAGATAATTTCCTGTGGAAAGCTTGCTGATCAAAACCCTACTATCTTCTATCATATATTCAACATCAAACATGAAACAATTACATACAACTCTTCTCACAAGAGCCCTCCTGTACTCAACTAATTGTCTCACACTGCCATACATAAAACTGACCAATAATTAGCCAATTTACTGCCTCCATACAACCTGCCTTGCTTGCACAATCCCTGATGAATGAAATCCCTAAAGAATAGGAATTTTGGCCTTCCTTGATTGTGCAAGTATCATGGGCACTCCAATGGGTGGTTGGTTGCATGGGTGCAACCCAATAATCCTACAATTGATAGTCAACTTCCCTTTCACCTAGATCTCAAATAGGTCTCCACTGGATCTGACATGCATGCAACTAATAATAGTAAATCCTCAGTTGCATGTGAGATCATTGATTGTGAATTAATTAATATTTAATTCACTTGATCTCTCACTAGTGTATCAAACATTTACAACTAGCACAATTGAGTTTAACTCACTTAACTAAGTTAACTTGATTATAAATTTCATTAACTAATGCACCACTGCACTTCAAACTTTGTTACAACTAGAATTACTTTGCATGGCTCACCAACTACCTCTAACTCGAAATTCATGAGCTAACTGAGTTTATCACTATTAGCTAACTATTACAAGTTATTTTGAGACTAGATTACATTTTATTGTCCATATTAATTAAGGGATAACTAAAATAGACATGCACCAAATTTAGCCATGTGGGCCCCACCCTAGTGTAGGTGCTTAATGTACTAGGCATGGGTGCTGAAATTTTCTTTTTGAATCTCAAAACTCCCTCTTAACAATAAAGGGATTATCCTTCACCCTGATCCTGTCTCTATGTCATTCTAATTTGCTCCTGGTGAGCACCTTCGTCAAAATATCTGCATCCTGATCTTCTGTGGGAATGTATTGAAGCAAAATTATTCTTCTCTGCACACAATCTCTTAGATGATGGTACGATATATCTATGTGCTTGGACCTATCATGAAACACATGATTAATTGAGATTTTAATGCAACTCTGATTATAAAAATGTATCACTGTCGGATCCATCTAAGATCCAAACAAACCAACCAAGATATTTCTCATCCAAATAGCCTCATATGCAGCTTGAATTGCTTCCATGTACTCTTCTTCCGCTGAACTGAGTGCCGCAGATCATTGTTTCCTTCTGTACCAATAAACTATTGTCAATCCTATGTTGAAGATCCCTCCAAATGTGATCTTTCTATCTGATGGACTACCCACCCAATTTTCATCTACGAAGCCTTGAAGCTTCACTCCCTTTATTAGTTTGCACCATATACCATACATGCTTCCCTCCCTTCCAAAAGGTCTTGGTAGGCTTAACCATAACTTGACTCAGCTTGTTAACTATGTATCAAATGTTTGGTCTGGTGTTCACTAGATACATCAATAACTCAACTAACTTCCTGTAGACAGTAGCATCCACTACCTCTCCAGAAGTATCATCCTCTTTCCTCCAATTTCCAGGAAGAGGAGTATCCATGGGTTTGCAAAAATCCATGTGAAACTTACCTAGTATCTCCTTTGCATACTTTCCTTGAGACACAAAAATTTCACCATCCCACTGCCACATTTCCAATTCAGGGAAATAATGAAGGGTTCCCATGTCCTTCCATTCGAACTTGTTTGCAATATCCTCCTTGCATGAGTGTATCAGCTTCTCATCACTAGTCAAAATTAGATCATCAACATAAAGAACAATAATCAATTGCTTACCCTCAACCACAATTTGGTACAGGTTTTCATCTGCTTCACTTTTTGGGAAGCCCAGTCCAGTGAAATATTTTTCTATTCAAGTGTACAAAGCATGAGGTGCTTGCTTCAGCCCATATTGTGCTCTTTTGAGTTAGCACACATGCGACTCACTTTTGAATATCTCGAAACCTTCAGGCTGCTCTATGTACACCTATTCCTCAATGATACCATTGAGAACACAATTTTCACATCCATATGATGAATACACCAACTCATCTATGCTGAGAGTGCAAGGATGGATCTAATGGAAGAGTACCTTGCAACAGGTGAAAAATTCTCATCATAATCAATCCCCTCGATCTGTGAGAATCCACGGGCCAAAAATCTATCCTTTTATTTCTCCACACTCCCATCAGCAACTTCCTTTACCTTGTATATCCATCTCGATCAAACCATTGATTTTTCGATCGGTCTTGGGAAAATCTCCCATACACTGTTCTTAACAATGGAGTCATACTCCTCCGCCATTGCATCAACCCAAGTTGGTTGTTGCACTACTTCTTGGAAGGAATATCGTTCAGTCACAATACATTTTCTCATAAGAGCCATGTATCTAGTAAACCTGTCATGAGACTGTCTTTGTCTGCACTGTGAAGTAGGGGCTCCTACATTATCTGCAACATCAAGTCGCAATCTATCATCTTTCGTGGTTCGCCTTCTCCCATTTCTGATGGATGGCTCTGAATTAGTTTTTTTCTCCACTCCATGATCCTCCACATGTGGCTGATCCACATATTGAGGCTCATCCTTGGGAACCAAAAGTTCCTCCTCTGCATGCAAGTCCTGCTCCCTCTTAAGGGACAAATGCATGGCTTTCTCCTCATCCAATTTTATATCTCATCGCACAATAGTCATTCTGATGTTTGGAAAATACACTCGATAATTATGGAGTGTTTCAATGTACCCCACAATAATCCTGATCTCAGTTGTCAGTTCCAGATTCTTCCTGGCGTTTTTGGTACATGCACATAAACAAATGAGCCAAAAATCTTAAAGTGTGAAACATCAGGTTTCTTACCAATGAAAGCCTCTTCAGGTGTACTCATGGCAAGTATCCTATGAGGAAAATGGTTCTACAAAAATGCCACAATGTTGCATGCTTCCACCCACAAATGCATCGGTAGGCCTTGATCATGCAACTTCTCTCTTAGTGCACCCACAATCATTTTGTTCTTTCTTTATGTGACCCCATTCTGATGTGGTTTATGGGACACTATCATTTCTCTTCGAATTCCTTCTTTGCTACAGAATTTCTTGAATTCGTTAGAGATATATTCCCATCATTATCACTCCTCAGAGCCTTCACATGCTTCCCCGACTCTTTCTCCATCAGTGACTTAAACTCAAGAAACTTTGAGAATTTATGATCTTTCTTCTACATGAAGAAGATCCAACACTTACGAGAAAAGTCATCAACAAATATTACATAGTACTTATGTTCTACTGTCGAAGCAACAAATAATGGTCCACACATGTTTGTGTGAACTCTCTCAAGGATCCCCGAAGCTCGGCTCTCCTTCTCATCAAAGGTGGCCTTTACATATTTTCCCATAGTACATCCCTTGCATGTGTCTGAATATGCAAGTGTACACCTGGAAAGACAGTAGAAATATGTTGCATGACTTTCAAGGCTCCATGGTGAAGATGGCCCAATCTTTTATGCCATAATTCATCCTCATCCCGGTTCACCACTTTGTCTACCTTGCCCATCATTGTTGTGCATCGATCTACCTCTAGCTTATAGATATTATTAACTTGAACCTATCCTCTTGGCTTTCCCTATTGTTTTGTGTCACGGGAAAGCTTTTCCTTCACTTAAAACAACATCATGGCCTCTATCCTCCAACATTGAGACTGAGACTAAAATTTTATTCAAACCTAGTACATACATTACATGTTTTAATTGAAAGGGTTTAAATTACTTCTTCTAGAATGTAATGTTACCAATCCCGATAGCACTGTACCACCCATCATCACCCATTTCAATATACATCTAGAGGTCCTCCTCTTCCAAGTCACTGAAAATTTCCTTGTGTCTCATCATGTGAAAGGAAGCACCACTATCCAAATACCACATAGATCCCAATGAACTTGACACCATGCATGCGATCAATGAGAATTCAAGCTAAAATTGCAAGGAAAAAGCCTCACCAGTTGTAGATCCTCCATCCTTCTTCTTCTTATTCTTTTGTGGACAGTTAGTAGCATAATGCCCATGCTCGTGACAATGAAAACACCTCACCTTGGACATATCCTGCTTCTTGCCATTTTTAGACTCAGATTTAGAATGGAATTTCTTCCCCTTCCCCTTCTTCGCCTTGGAAGCCAAAGCACAATCTTCTTCATCTTCGTTCTTAGATGAAGATCCATCTCTAGTGTTCCATCTAAACTCCTCCTGCACAAAATCTGACCCATTAGGGGAATTTTGATGTCTAAATGGGCCTCCTAAGAAAAATGTACAACCAAAATAAAATTTATAAGAACCAATAGGATTCAAGATGATGATGTCAACCATGGGGGATGATTTACCATTTTTTAAGTAAAAGGGTAAAAATATTAAAAAATATTAAAATAATTAAACTACTTTTTCCACTCGTATTTTCAACTTATCTCCCAAAGTTTTTACTCAAATTTCGAGCAGGAGTACTCGTTGGAAGAAAATGTAATTCCTCATCCAAGGAGTACCCATGTTGCATACTTTGGATGGACTTTGGTACATGAAAATTGAGAAAGTATGAAACATGGGTACTCCTTGGATGAGGAATTAAATTTTTCATCCAACAGGTACTCCTGCTTGAAATTTGAGTAAAATATTTGGGAGATAAGTTGAAAATACGAGTTGAAAAATTAGTTTTTTCTTTTTTCCCTCTAAAATTTGATGATGTAATCAAATATTATCTTATTATTTCCACTGTTATTTTATAATTTCCTTATGAGACCCATTTTATAACTCAAAATTCCTCTAATGGTTAAATATTGAATCGCTTCTACAAATATTTTGCGGAATTAAAAACACAACCGCCAATCACATCAAGTAAATAAGAATCAAATAAAAAATAACGTAGATAATTTCCGAGGGAAAGCTTGCTACTCAAAACCCCACTATCTTCTATTGTACATTCATCATGGATCATGAAAAAATTACATACAACTCTTCTCACAAGAGCCCTCCTGTACTAAACTAATTGTCTCACACTGTCATACATAAAATTGACCAATACTTAGCCAATTTACTACCTCCAGATAGCGTACCTTGCTTGCATAATCCCTGATTAATGCAATCCCTAAAGAATAGGAATTTTTATCTTCCATGACTGTGCAAGTATCATGGACACTCCAATGGGTGGTTTGTTGCATGGGTGCAACCTAATAATCCTACAAATGATAGTCAACTTCCCTTTCACCTAGATCTCAACTGGGTCTCCACTAGATCTTATATGCATGCAGCTAATAATAGTAAATCCTCAGTTGCATGTGAGATCACTGATTGTGAATTAATTAATATTTAATTCACTTGATCTTTCACTGGTGTATCAAATAGCTACAACTAGCACAAATGAGTTTAACTCACTTAACTGAGTTAAACATATTACAACTTGCATTAACTAATGCACCACTGCACTTCGAACTCTGTTACAACTAAAATTACTTTGCATTCCTCACCAACTACCTCTAACTCGAAATTCAAGAGCTAAATGATTTTATCATTTTCAGTTAACTATTACAAGTTATTTTGAGACTAGATTACATTTTATTGTCCATATTAATTAAGGGATAACTAAAATAGACATGCACCTAATTTAGCCCTATGGGCCCCACCCTTGTGTAGGTGGTTAATGCACTGGGCATGGGTGCTGGAATTTTCTTGTTGAATCTCAACAAATTTTTCCCCACAAATTTGTGTTCTTACATTTTTTTTTCTTCCCCTTAAATAAGGTTAAAATCAAAATTAAAATTAGCATAAGTCCACATGTTTAAGTTTTCTTTGAAAGAGGACACAATGAGAATACAAAATTATTTTTTAAACTTCCCTAAGCCTCCTTTTTAAGTTTGGATTGATATAGGTTCAAGTTGGATGTATAAAATTATTGAATTTTCAAGGATTAGGTTAGCCCCAATATAAGGCCCCCCCTCCAAATGTCTATATATATTATTTTCTTATAAATTCCTAAGGGAAAACTTAGAGAATTTGTAGAAACATTAGTGGATCTAAGGAATAAATATGTAGAGAAAACCGAGCCCGAGGAAGAGGAAGTTTCGTAGCATGAAGATAAGGGATCAAGATTTATTGAACATGCATCTTTATGATCTAAAGTAGAGACTAGGTATCTTTGGAATCTAATTCTATGAGTATAGGATAAACCCTTTTAAATACAAATTTGTAGAATATTAATTCGCTGATCATAGGAAAAATATGAGGTTCATCTTCACTGATATGAGACCATTATTCGACCTTCCAGAAGCTCATTCTCTGAGATAATTTCAGCCATCCTGAGGCCTAATTTGACCATACCCTAAGATAAATTTAGACCATGTTTAAGGAAATTATGAAGCTATGATATCTAATATAATGCACTGCGGAAACCCGTCATACTTAAATTCAAAGAGTAAAGGGGGCTCTACTTGAATGGTTCATGAGGCACAATACTTGCTAAGGTTTTGCAAATGGGGTAGCAAGCTAAGTGAGCTTTATTGTGAGAAAACTCCATAGTTAAGCGTGCTTGAGCCAGAGGATTTATGGGATGGGTGACCTCCCGGGAAGTCCTAGTTACCGGGTGCAAGCGTCAGAAGTGATGATTGGCACTATGTGATTCATTTCACTAGTTTCAATCCCACTTATTCACCCTTGTGAGAATCACCCGATGCAATGAGTGCTAAGTGGAATTAAAAAATCATAAGAAATTATTCAGTTATGAATACCTATCATGAAAATGGTTATAGATGAATGACTTACTTAACATAGTTGAATCCAAAAAATGATATCTAGTATAATTCACTACGGAAACCCCTCATACTTGAATTCAAAGAGTAAAGGGAGCTCTACTTGAATGGTTCATGAGGCACAATAATTGCTAAGGTTTTGAAAATGGGGTAGCAAGCTAAGTGGGCTTTATTGTGGGGAAAACCCCACATTTAAGTGTGCTTGAGCCAAAAGAGTTCTAGGATGGGTGACCTCTTGGGAAGTCCTGGTTACTATGTGCAAGCCCCGAAAGTGATGATTAACGCTATGTGATTCATTTCACTAGTTTCAATCCCACTTCTTCACCCCCGTGAGCATCACCCAATGCAATGAGTGCTAAGTGGACTATTCAAAAATCATGAGAAATTTGTCAATTACGACTACATCTCATGAAAATGGTCATAGATGAAAGACTTGCTAACGCAGTTGAATCCAAAAAATGATATCTAATATTTTTGGCCTTGTTTTTTAGGTGGAAATTATACCCTGTTTTAGGGAAGTTATGGAGGAATATCAAGCCTTGTTTGAGGTTGAATTTAGACCTTTTCTAAAGGTATTTATGTGGAACAATTTAGGCCTCTTATTTGAGGCTTTTTGAAGGAAAAAAATAAATCATTCTGAGGATGATTTTATGTTCTGTGTCTAAGTAAGTTTAAGACATAAATTATGTCTCCTTCATGTTTGTTCCTGAGGAAAAATATGAGCCCCTTCATGAAGAAGACTAAGGCCTTTCTTGAGAATGGTTTCAAGAAAATTCTGAGGCATTTTTCAAGCCTCCTAAAGTTTTATTAGAGACCTTTCCATGATTCAAAATTTCAGCCTCTCCTAAGGTGCATTTGGGTTATCTTAGGCATTAGATTCGAGTTATCTTGTAAGACAAATCAAGGAAACCTATTTAATCCCGATTAAGGATATATGATGAGGTCTATTTGAGACCCAATTATATAGGTAGTTGATTGGGAGGTATGAATTGAATTCTTGAATTGTATATTGTTAAGAGAAATTCATAGTTGTAGCAGTATATATATTGGACATTTAAGCAGCAGATTTAAAGCATAAATAGTGTGCTTGAATGTTGTTGTAATAGTTCCATTGTCCTTGGTATGGGAGCCCAAGATTTTTTTTTCTATATTTTACTATATAGGGTGGCAGGGTCATGATAAGGATGTAAGTTGTAGCTTCCCTTAGGAGGTTATCACCTCCTTCTAGTGTCAGCTAGTAAATCTTGGGGTTGTACCCCTTCTAATCGTAGTTGGAAAACTAGAAGTTGTAGCTTACCTATAATATAAATAAATTGTTCATTTATATATATATTTTTCCTTTGATGTGAATTTATTGGTTAATTATTTTAATAATAAATTATAATAAAAGTTGAATATTGATTCACTCCCCCTCTTAATATTTCCAATATAATATGTTGCTTGGGATGATTATTAAAACTGGATCTGTAATCACTTGCGTTATGGCCAATATTGTTACATATGAAACACTCAATTTCATCCATTAGAGGAGAGAATTATTTTTTATTACTAACAACGATATTTTATAGTTTAGAACAACTCTTGATCCAATAAAATATTTTATGGAAAAAATAGATTTATCCTACAATGGATGGCTTTGTGCCCAAAATTATGACAAGAAAATGAATAGCCATAAAACAAATTTGGATACCTGAAATTATATTTCCAATGAGAAGGGGATGATTTGATGGGCCTTTCTTGCTTCTCTTTCTAGTTTTTAGTATTTCCTTAAGGATTTTATGTTGATCACATTGGATCAATATCCTTCTTATTATTCTTCTTACTGGTTATGTTGGTTTCAGAATCCAATGCTTGGTAAGACAAAGGTCGAACGCAATCCACCAATGGTTTACATACAACATGACCATGTACTTATTGTTGGGATCTGACAACTGTGATGACTAGACAAAAATGTTTTCCATACGGGAATCATTGCATCCTAGGTCTAGGCATCAATGGGCCTACCTAAGAGCGGACATAATGGGCTATAGAGAATAGAATCATCTAGTGGAGGGAACCAATGGAAGTTTCACACCACCCAGATATAACAACGAAGATGCCCATAGATTAGAAAACTCTTAACCCCATGCACCACCAAGTTACTCACATGATAACATGCAGAGGCCTTTCAAAGCACCCCATGTGTCACTATCATGGGCCTTGCGCATGACCTTGCGACCTGAAATCCCCTCCTCTCAACCTTCATGAGATGATTTCAAGTGTCCTCACCCACATCATCTGTGGGCCACTGCTGTGCCACACCACCCATCACCTACCACTCATCACTCCGTCAGCCTCCACATGGAACCTCCATGTCACTTCCCCTTCACGTCCACCTCATGTGTTATGTCACTAGCCTCGTCCATAACCTCATCCCCCACTCCGTCCATAAACCATCCTCCACGTGTCCTGGTCCCATAAGCATAATGGGTAATGCCTAATGTGACATGAGACCTTAGCAAAAGTGCCACCATAGATCCAACAGTGGAGGGAGCCACTCATCTGATGGTTGAAACGAGCCTTACCCTAGTGAGCTACACAAGAGTTAGTCGATACAATGGTTGTGGATAAATATGTGTGTCAACCCATCATCATCTATGCATCACCCAAAGGCCTTCTGTAACCAGGAAATCAATGAAACAAAAGTGTGCCACATGTCCTCAAAGGAAAGTTGATTGGTCCATGTGCATCCCACACTAACTGTGCCTCATATCCTGTCAATGATAGTGTGACATCACCAAACTTCCTAGAAATAGATGATTATTACCTGTGGCATACCAACTATAAAATCACAATTAAGGCTAAGAGTTATTCATTTAAATATTAATTATGAAATCCCTAAGCTTCTAAAGCTACGATGTCCAACATGATACAGGCATAAAATCTACAAATCCAGTTTATGGCTTGAGTGCACCAATAATCCTTTTCTCCATGGACTCTATACCTCTATTCTCAAGCTGGTTATGTTTCGTTTAAATCCCCCTATAGGGGTGAAAGGAAGCTTACGTCCTTTAAGAAGCCTCACCCTGGAGAATAATTTTGTAGCTTGTGAAACTTTGAATCTCTCAGGATAAATCAGGCCAGGACTGCCCCTGCACCTTTAGGATCACATCATCCAATCACAAGACCTAGAGCATACGCTCACTAGTCTAAGTGTTCTCTTGGAAAATTCATCAGGACTTTAGGATAACACTCATCCCCATGACATCAATACACACAACACTCCGCTTCTGGCCTCTAAGATTCCAAGACTGATCTAGACAATGGCCTCTTTTACTTTTGATGGGGATTGTGAAAATGCTAAAAGTGAAGGTGAGATAGCTCAAAATTTCATTATCGATGTTAGGATGAGGGGATGCCCTTCATCACCCATCAAACTAGACAAATTTACCCATGGCTCAGTTAAAAAAATGTATATGTTATTTGTGTATGTAGGATTCTAAGAGAGATGACCATCATCTCTGGTGCTGAGGTAAAATTTGAAGAAAACATAAGTGGAACTCCATCGAGTGAAATACTATATTAGGACATTGTAAATTCATTCATACCTTTAGGTAAAGGATAATTTTGGAAAAGTCTCTTTCAAAAGTTCCAAATAAATGATCCAGGAAAATATTATTAAGTTAATAAGCAATAACTAGGAACAATTATAGTTGGTTTAGGAAAATATTGAAATGATCAAGACAATTTTTTCTTCAAGATTGAAGTAGAGATGCTTTAAGCACATGTCGGGTCAACCTCCCACAAAGTCAAGGTAATAGCCAATTTATTAAATCACATGACTAAAGAAAAATTTAGGAAGGAAAAAATTTACTACTCTTGCTTGACTGCTAAAGCAACCCATTTAGAGAGGAAACATAGGAGGATGGTGCAGTTAGAAGAAATAGTTGACAACATGGCTAAAAACCTGGAGCGGTTTAAAGGAAAATGTGAAGAGTTAAATAAGAAAGGCTTACCATCATTCTTTAATGATCAGGGAAACTTTTTTCCCAATTATTTTATCCTAGAAAACCTACATCACTCTAAGGATGATTTGAGAACTACCGAGGATGGGGAACACACATCGCAAGAAGAGGACCTGCAAAATATTTAAAATAAGCACTTTGGACCACTGTTTGTGATGAAGGAAATTTTTAGACAGCATGGAGAACTCAATTATGAACATGTCATGGAACTGGAGATGGAAATAAAATTGAACCAGGTGGATCTTCAGACACTAGTGGCTTGGAAAATGGCTCGAAACTCAAAGTGACAGGAAGGTGACAAAATCAGCTTCAGATTGAAGAGTTCGTCACCCTGATTGCAATGGTGTAAACGACGTGTCAATTTGATCTTGTATGAGGTAGTTAGAGTAGTTTTAATTTTTGTTAAGACAGAGAATGTGGGGCCCACAACATGCCACATGGCACCCCAGTAAGCATGTGGGGCCCACAACATGCCACATGGCACCCCAGTAAGCATGTGGGGCCCACAACATGCCACATGGCACCCCAATAAGCACGTGGTGCACACATGGAATCCCTTCAACTGTTGAAACATGGCACTCCTCTCCTGCAAAAAAGACAAAACAATATAACATTAAAATGCCCATATAAAAGCAAAATCCATATAAAACAAAATAATTTCTAAAATATAAAAATATGGTTATTTAATAATCATATAAAATCACATGGTTATTAAAATGGGCATAAAACAAATTATATGGTTCTTAAAAGGGGCATAGAACAAAAAAATTATAAAGTAACCATATGGCAAATATGGTGTAAAACACATAAAAACAAAATTATTTTAACAAACATTTGGTTAAAAACAAATCATGCTAAAAATATATATGAAGCCAACGTGGGTTGTTATGGTACCATGCCACGGTTATAAAAATGTTATACCATATGGTTATATTAAACCATAACCTCAACCACCATAACATATGCGGCCATGGTTTTTGGGTGGGCCCGACCCTTCTTGTTAAGTCCCTATATTAATAGTGTAGTCCCTTATTATGTTAGTGTAGCCCCACTTATTGTTATTGTTGTACCCCTGTAACCCTCATATTTTTATTATTGTGCCCTTACATTATTATTGTCAGGTCGACTAGGATTAAATTGTGGGCCCACTAGGATTATATTGTGGCCCCATGGACTCCTATATATAGAAGGAGGTTTTGTTCATTTGTATCATCCAAGAATTGTTCATATATGTAATGTATTGGAGGTTTCCCCCAAAGGGCCTATTTTAAGGCGTTTAAGGTATTTAAGGCGTTTATATCTCTTTTCTTCTATTTTTGGAGCTGGTTACACAACATTTGGTATCAGAGCTTTGGATTCTAGTGTTTCGCTGCTCCAAACAGGTCATCGTGGAATTTTCGCTATAACTTTTGTTCTACGAAGCTTCAGAAGCTGAAATTTTTAGGGTGCGAAGCTGAAATCTTTAGGAAGTGTTTCTAAAAATTTCAGATCTTGGTTCGCAATATTTTCAGAGATATGATCTGTGGAAGTTAGGTCTTTTTTCAGGCTCCTAAACAGGTCATCATGAAATTTGCGCTATAAAAAATTTTCTACGAAGGTTCAGAATCTGAAATTCATATGGTGTGAAGCTGAAATACTGAGGAAATTCGTCAAAAAATTTCAGAGCTTGGTTCGCAATATTTTTGGAGATATGATCTGTGGAAGGTAGTGCTTTGTCAGGCTCCTGAATTTCATCTCAAAGAGGTGATCGTGAGAAAAGTTCAATAACTATCTCTCTGGGGATCGGATTGGAGTGCCGTAAAAATTGGTCACAAGTAAACAGATTGTAGTTTCTTGGCTATCAATTTCAGAGACAAAGGACAAAACAGTGACACGTGGGAAGTCGTACAAGTTCACTCTACTGAACCAGTCCAGAATTAGGTCATTGTGGGAGATTGGACACAAATTTGTCTTGGAGAATCCAAATTAGGTCAGACCTGTGGTATTTGAAAGAAGCTTCAGAGGGCTACTACAGGGAGAAATTTCAGATATCGAAGATTTTCAATTACAGAGATAATTCAATTTCAATATCAAGCTCCTTAAAGCAAGTAAAAGGTGTGTATTTGTTTTTTAAAATTGCATAACATTTGTTTGAAAAAGCAGTTTGAAGTGATTCCAAGGGAATATTGAAGAATATTTATCAGCATTGGGTTATATAATGCCTCCAAAAAATAATTCCATACCCATAAATCCCTCAGAAATCTATACAATGATGCATGAAGAGGAAGAATTGCAGTATGAGATATCAAAATTACAATACCAAGTGCAACAAGTTTCGATCTTACGAAGAGCAATCGAAGATGAAATAGATGGTTTAAGAGAAGAAATGGAGGCTAAGTTGGATGGTTTGAAGGATAAAATAATAGCTAATATGGATGATAAATTAGTGGAAGATCACAACGAGCATCAACAACAAGTTCTCCAACTCTCAAAGGATAACCTAACTTTGGTGCAGAATCTAATGAAACAACAGGAATATCAACATCACATTGAAAGAAGTTCTGAAGCAGTCACAAGAACAAGAAATCGACAATTACAATCAATTTCAGAGTATCTCAGTAAGTGGAAGAACTTTCCTGTAGAAGATTCCACATGGGAGGATGATAATTTTATACAGAAGCATCAAGAAATAATCAAGCGTTGAGGACAACACTTGTTTGAAGGAGAGGGGCATGTTAAGTCCCTATATTAATAGTGTAGTCCCTTATTATGTTAGTGTAGCCCCACTTATTGTTATTTTTGTACCCCTGTAACCCCCATATTGTTATTATTTTGCCCTTACATTATTATTGTCAGGTCGGCTAGGATTAAATTGTGGCCCACTAGGATTATATTGTGGCCCCATGGACTCCTATATATAGAAGGAGGTTTTGTTCATTTGTATCATCCAAGAATTGTTCATATATGTAATGTATTGGAGGTTGCCCCCTCGAAGTGGCTCATTTCTAAGGCGTTTATATCTCTTTTATTTTATTTTTGGAGCTGGTTACACAACACTTCTTATAAATTTTAATGTGCCCAGCAGTCAATGTATTTGACATTAAAACAAAACTATAACACGCCAAGTATGGGAGGGTTGAGATTTGACCCCTTGACCTGTCCTCAACAAATTCCTACTCTTACCACTGCACCAGCCCATTGGGCTTTGAATAATCCACTAGAGTTATTTTATTTAAAATTAGCCTTTCACCAGTGCGCCCAGGCCAGACAAAGGAGGATGGCACACAGTTCAAGGTAGAGGATGGCACACAGTTCGAGGGAATATTTTTTATGCTTGGAGAATATTTTTTATTCCAAGGAGGTAAAATTTTCATGTGTCAGAATGTATTAAAATTTATATACATTTTAACTAGAATTTCGCAGGGAATGCAATGGCGAGGTCAGATTCGCCTTTTGAGCAATGGTTTTGCATATTCCCCGTGGAGGAGAATCTTTAGGAATCTTGAGGGAATCTTTTAGATTCCTTGGAGGCTGAAATTAACTAGTGTCATAATGAGGTTAACCTTATACTCATTCTTCTCAGATTTTCGCAAGGATCTCAATGGTGAGATTAGATTCCTATTTTGAGTTGCATATTTCCAGATTCCTTGTGGAGCAACATCTTTGAAGAATCTAGGGCAAATAAAAAAGATTCCCTACAGCCCAGATTTTGATAGTGTCAGAATTCAGCAAATTGACAGTTGATCCTACACCTCTCAGCAACACGAGTTTAGCAGTGCAGTCAACTTTTCCATCTAAGCCTTATGTTTTTCAACCACTTTTCAAAGTGGAGTACCATGTGTCAGCTTTCAATGTGTGAGTAGTCATCTTCAAGATATTAGATGCCACGAATATTGATGGTACAACCAAATCCATAAGTTTTTCATCCTTTTCCTCACATAGTTTCAAGATGCGAGGTATATTGTAATATTCCTTTTGGGGAAATTTCTGCAATGTCGGGAATATCTTGAGATATTCTTATTTTTCCACCTCTGGGAGTATTAACAATCAACACTGAAATATTTCAGAGATTGACTACAGGGGAATTTACTAGATATGTCACCTTCACAAGGAAGGATGAGATCCAGAGGCTACCTAGTCCACTAGTAGACTCTGCCAATAGAACTTGTCGAAAGCTAATAATTCCCTTCAAGGAATTTCTGCCACAACTACCCATGAGGACGTTGTATAAGGAAGCCCATGTGAAAATAAGGCAATCCAATACTAGGATGCCTTAGAATATATCTAATACAAACTCCCTCTAGAATATAAGCTCAAAGAAATAACCCTAAGGGGGTTATACAAATCTCCCACCAACAAGTGTATTGAAATAATGCTCAATGAGATAATCTTCAGCAGCATGAAAAATTCAATATGAATAGCAGTGAAGAATTAATCATATAATAACAGAAGAGCACAAATCTGATACATAATGTATAGCATCAAATATTATACAAGATCCTTGAGGAAAATAACTCTCAAGGTGAGTGCAAATCAGCCTCTAAGGAAAATGTACATAAACAAGAGAACACATTGCTGCATAAACCCAAATACTCTATAAATGCGCAGTCTATGAGGTGAAATGACTGCAATTGATATGCATGAGATGATATGACATTATGTGCTCAAATAAATATGGGGGATCAATATCTCAACCCCGAAAAACATTATTACATCAATCCTCCAAGGGACTGGCTAAAATACATAAATAGGAAAAATGCCGGAGTTGCAGTGTAGCTGCTGCAACTCAAATATAATACAACATCAGAGAAGGAAGTAGATGCTGCAATGAATAATGATACCTCCTCCAATGATCTCTAAGTGTCTGATCCCCTTACTGAAGATTGCACTCACTAGTGCACAAAATGAGCTCCACCTGCAAACCCTCTCTGAGAATAATGCTGTAAGAAGAAGGGACTGCACTGGGCATAAGAGAAATACATATGGCCTAATGCCAAATCTACAATATGAGCTCCGGAAATCTCCTTTTCTGATTTCATAGAGAAGGAATGTGATTCTCCTCTACAAACCAACTCCGAAAGTGACATGATGAAGGTCCCTCACTGCAACACTAGCAACTCCAGTGTTCTCTTGCTGCAAGAATAACGCAGTAGTTGTAGATGACTGCTTTGGCCTTAAGCCATGGTGTGAGGAAGATGAAGAACAAACTCTCCATGGCCTCCCATGGAAGAGAAGGGCATTCCTAAACAGGAATCCCTCTTGTGCTAAACAACAACAAGTTGAAGAGAGCTTCAACTTCGAATTCTATTTTCCAAAAACTCCTCTCCACAATGCACTCCTTTATCTTTTATGCAATGTATGCATGGACCCCACTCACATTAGGGTTTCCTCTCATTTCAAATTTCCCTCCACTCCAACTACGCAATCTCCTTGTGCAAGCTTCCCCTCTTAGGGTACGTTGTTGACTTTGGTCAACCATGGTCTAGCTCACTTGCCTTTGGCCCTTTTCACACTTGGGGCTACTATCTTAAGCCACTTAAGTGACTTTTTGCACCTTAGGAGTGTTTATTAATTTGCTACATGGGTTCCCTCACCCATTTTATTCCTTTTATTAAAATAAAAGCAAGATTAATGTTCCAAATACTTTATTGCAAAATTTGGAACATTACATATATGTAGAGTGATCATGTACTTCTTTGTCTCTTTGCTTGGGATGCATTGTGCTGTATAGATCCCTGTTTGATTTTTGATGTGGGATCTTTTTTTGTTCTTGATGTGACATGTATCTTCTATCATGGATTTTTTTTATGTTGTTTGAGATACCTTTGTTTCCATGTTGGCAGGATACTCATAGTCGCCATGTATGTTTGATTGAGATCCCTTTGTTTCCATGTTCAGCGGGATACTCATAGTCATCATACATATGAAATTGTCATGCTGATAGGATTCATTTTTGTGAATGAGAGTTCTTGTAGTGGAACATCATGTGGAGAGGTCCAACCACTCCTGCGTGAGGGAATTTTCCTTGTATGATAGAGAAAATACCATCCATGTACATCATCACTATTTCTAGCACCTAATGCAGCAGCCTACACAATCTTGACATCGAGGCCCAAAGACATAGTCCCTCCTGGAAGAATTATGTTATCAATATATTATGTTGCTAATGTTTGTTATGTTCTTCTTCTTTACAGCATGCAGATGTTCATTTATGTTCATTAATGCTTTGATTAAATGAAATTCTAACACATTAGTCGAAGTAAAAGTTCTTAGTTTAAAGGGTATCAAAAATTTACCCAGATAAAAAAGAAGCATAGATAGGTGATGTATCAACTGAAGTGGAGTGGAATAATATGTGGAAAATATATAAATAATTTGTATATGTATGGGAATTGACAATATCAAGAGTGACTTCAGTGCCAACAAACATAAAAGGAGACACTTTCATCTATCCTACTAGTAAAAAAAATACTAGAGAACCTAATGCACTATAATGCTTAGCCCTGTCAATGCATATGGGTAAGAGATAAGGCCATGCCCATATAGGAAATATTTGATCAAAGCCAAGTCTATAGGGTCCTACTCCAAAATCATCATATTTTCAAAGAAACTTATGGAATAAATTAGTTACAATACAACTTGAAAATTTTGTAACAAACTTGACCGGTCTTCCATAGACCATTAGTAGTTTAGAGTAGGGCCAAGCTCTTTGAGTGCCTATATATAGGCCTTATTTTGAAATGTAAAAAGGGGGAAACATCTAGGCTGTAGGGGAAACTCTACCAAAATTTTTGGTGAATTACTAGGAGGTCTTGAAGCAATTTTGGGAAATAATTTTGAAGTAAATCTTGGGCTATATGTTCTTCTCATCATGTATGTTTCCATGTCATATTTTATTTTTAAGATTACTACTAATGAAATGGAAGTTTATGCAAATTTCATGGAATTTTAAGTTGTGAACCTAATATGTTATGTAAATTGTGTAGAATTGTATAAATATTTTAGGTTAACATGAATTCTAGCATCAATATGATGGTTTGTTTTAGTTTTTCAAGATCTACCAAGTTAGCTTGAAGAGTATCTTATCTTTCTTGATATTTCTTACAAGGGTTTTAAAAGAATTGGTAAATTTAAAAATTGTATGTCTCTAATAGTTGAATTCTTAATTTCTCAGTCATTCACCAGGGTTTTTTTGGTTCAAAGAAATTCTTAATTGCTTCATTAAATTGGGTAAAATTTCATTCTCCATTTTCATCCATATTCTACTTTTTCAAAACTTTTATGTCAAACCCTAGGGTTATGAATGATCCTACTCAAAATCAATGGAAATGTAGCTCAAAAAATGACTTAATGTAACAAAATTTCTCCCTAACCTTGATTCCCAAACCACTCTCAAATTAAAAAATATTTTAGTATGTTTTAACATGAATTTGAAGGTTTTCATTGTGCACATCCTATTACATTAAATAACACTCATAAGGGTCAAATTGAATGTGAATAGTTTTCACAGTTATGAGTTATTTCACTTCTATTTTTTATTTGATTAAATATAAATTTATATATGAATGTAACTTTATGACTGTGATGTAATGCAACATGATATTTCCTTTTCTTGTGACATTTAAAGGGGAAAAAAAGATGCATGTATCTTGAAATTTTAATGGAAGTTTGGCATAATAAATGTTTCAAGTTTGAATTTTGTGGTCATATACCGAATTGATTTCCAAAAACCAATTAATATGTGGTTTTTCTATATGTTATAATATTACTTCACATCAATTATCATTTATCAAGAAAGAAAGCATGAAATAATGTGACAAGAAACGCCAAATGCAAGTGATATCATTATAAGTATAGGATGATTGTAACTAAGATCTGAACCCAAAAGTCCTCTACAAATATAAAAATAGATAGAACCACGTTTATATGTTCCCATGCTCTGCATTACAACAAAATGTAGTGTAACTATGGAGAGCCAACATCTCCTAACGTCGTTTCCAGATATGATTTGACTTCGTTCAATGGGTGAAATCGTATCTCTTTTAGAATTTTGAGGTGGAAAAGCCTGAAAATTAGCAAGTTTTTCTCTCCACCTAATCACTCCAATTGTCAAATTCTCCATACCACCTTTTTCATTCTTTCATTCATTTGTCTGTGGTTCATACTCACCATTACACCACAATGACTAGATTCCTTAGTATTTTTCCATTTGTAAGTATCTCACTTACCACATCCTATATTAACCATGTTCTAATCGTTTTATATTTTTCAGTCTACACCATTATGCTCTAGCTTTGTCAAGAATACATACCCAGAAAAACTTTGACCAAAATATCATATCTCCCTTTTCCAACCCTAAACGTCTCATGTACACCCTAAATAAACAATCTAAGACTTTATTTACCAAGCCCTCGAGAACCCAAGTAACCGAAATCTTACCTCGACTATATCCAACAACGATCACCCAATTTCTATGCTCAGAGAATAGTCTATGAAGGCCACACACAAACACATCGAGTCGCTCATCCCTAGGTAGAAAATCCAATAGGAAATTACACAAATGATTGATAAAAATAGAACCCTGATCTCGTCTTCCACTACAAATCTGATATTACAACACATTATGGTTGGACATGCTCAACCTGCAATCAGTCAAACGAGCCTGACCAGCCGTTATATTGTGTGGTAAAATGGTATTCCTCATTGGCCCTACCTGAGGTGTTGCACGATATGCCTAAACATTACCTAAAGCTACTACCCTAGTTCAGTGGTGAGAAGAGGGGAACTTCTTAAGAAGATATCTATGTATTTCAGGATTTCATAGATAATTTCATGGTGGAATATGAAGAAATATTCATGAGAATTTTTGTACAGAACCTTGATTTAGATGTACAAAAATGGTTCCGGACTCCCCCCCCTAACTCCTTACATTCCAGGGATGACTTGGAAAGGACATTTCGATCCCAATGGGGTCAGAAGAAATTTTTTTATTATTACCTTACGGAGTTTTCGGTGGTGAAAACTTAGGTCATCCAAAAGTGTAGAGGAGTTCACAAAGATATTAACAAACTTTATGAAAAGATACCAAATGAGATTAAACCTACCCCCATTTCCCCCATGGTGAATTATGAATATCATTTTGAGCGATATTTCTCTATCATGCACTGAGAAAGAAAACCTCGAAGCTTATCCAATATGCAATATGATGCAATTGATATAGAAGGCAACTTAATTGTAGTAGGAAAATTGAGAAGGTTAGAAATAACGAATGAGAATCATGACCCATGTTATCACTCAAAAATATATTGGCTATGAAGGAAATCTTTGAGGTAACCTTAAAACCAAACTTTATATTGAAGGATATCCCCTCCAACCCAAAGAGGGCTCTCTCTTACAACTTAATCACTCAATTTTTAAAAATTAGATGTGTTTTTGAAACATTGGTTAGTTCTTGATTTAAATAATGTTGAAATAGGGTTTGGTTGGTTTTGGCTTGAGGGGTCCTGACCCAGGTTTAGATTTATTACACAACCAACAAACCCTCCAACTACTGGCCCTTTCAGCAATGAACTTCTTGCACAAATCAAAGTCTCACCCAAAGTAGTATGGGGGGGGTGATGGAACCAGGTTTCTACACCCTGAGGAATAAATTGATGTGGTGGCCCTAAAAAAACTTATAATAGAATTTATTTTGCATATTAGAAGCAGAAGCACACACAAATAGATCAACCAACTATCAAATCAACTTCGTCGCATAAACAAATTGCAGATCTTCGCAGATACAGTGTGTGTATATTCACGCGCATTAACAGATATAATTAATTATATCATTTCATATAACATGTCCTTAATCATCAACTGATATTCATGCATAAAATATATGATATATTCACGCAGATGCATTTTATCATAAACAGAAGTAAAGCGATCTCAAATCAATAAACAGAATCATATTTCCAGTAATTAGATAACTAAGAAATCAAAGATAGAACACATTTGATTCTGCAAAAAATAGTCTTTGTATTAATGGATTCAACAGTTCAATACATTTAGACTTCCCTTACAATTACCCTTCCATGCACACAGCCAGCGGAGTCTGCACACAACCAATACTAGGTCTCTGTTGTTGTGAAACTAGCTCCAAAAATAGAAGAAAAGAGAGATCAATGCCTTATAAATCAGCCACTTCGAGGGGGAAACCTCCAATACATTACATAAATGAATAATTCTTGGATGATACAAATGAAAAAACCTCCTTTCTATATATAGGAGTCCATGGGGCCACAATGTAAACATAGCCGACCTAACAATAATAATTTAAGCGCACAATAATAAAAATATGGGGGTTACAGGGGTACAACAATAACAATAAGGGGGGCTACACTAACATAGTAAGGGAGTACACTATTAATATAGGGACTTAACATGCCCCTCTCCTTCAAACAAGTGTTGTCCTCAATGCTTGATTATTTCTTGATGCTTCTGTATAAAATTCTCATCCTCCCATGTGGGATCTTCTACAGGAAAGTTCTTCCACTTGCTGAGATACTCTGAAATTGATCGTACTTATCGAGTTCTTGTTTCTGTGACTTCTTCAGAACTTCTTTCGATGTGATGTTGATCTTCCTGTTGTTTCATTAGATTCTGCACCAAAGTTAGGTTATCCTTTGAGAGTTGGAGAACTTATTTTTGATGCTCGATGTGATCTTCCACTAATTTATCATACATATTAGCTATTATTTGATCCTTCAAAGCATCCAAATTAGCCTCCATTTCTTCTTTTAAACCATTTATGTCATCTTCGGTTGCTCTTCGTAAGATTGAAATTTGTTGCACTTGGTACCGTAATTTTGATATCCATACTGCAATTCTTCCTCTTCATGCGTCATAGTATAGATTTTTGAGGGCTTAATGGGTATGGAATTAATTTTTTGAGGCATTATAGAACCCAATATTGATAAAAATTCTAAAATATGCCCTTGGAATCACTTCAAACTATTTTTTCAAACAAACTTTATGCAATTTTAAAAACCAAATACACACATTTTTCTTTCTTTTGAGAAGCTCGATATTGAAACTGAATTATCTCTTTGATTTCAGATCTTCAATATATGAAATTTGGCCCTTAGGTATCTCTCTGAATCCTCTTTCAAATTCCACAGGTCTAACCTAATTTTGATTCTTCAAGCCAAATTTATGTCCAATCTCCCATAATGACCTAATTATGGACTAGTTTAGTAGAGTGAACTTGTACGACTTACCATGTCTCACTATTTGTTCCTTTGGCTCTAAAATTGATAGAAAAGAAACTAAATTCCATTTAATTCTATCCAATTTTTACAAAATTCCAATCCGATGCTCAGAGAGAGAGTTATGAAGATTTTCCCATGATCGCCTCTTTGAGATGAAATTCGAGAGCCTGAAAAAGACCTAACTTCCACAGATCATATCTCCAAAAATATTGTGAACCAAGCTCTGAAATTTTGCGAAGATGTTCCTAGTGCTTTTGGCTTCGCGCTCTAAACATTTCAGCTTCTGAAACTTTGTAGAAAAATATTTATAGCAACAATTCCATGATGACCTGTTTGGTGCAGCGAAAACATAGAATCTAAAGCTCTGATACCAAATATTGTGAAACTGGCTCCAAAAATAGAAGAAAAGAGAGATCAATGCCTTATAAATCAACCACTTTGAGGGGGAATCCTCCAATACATTACATAAATGAATAATTCTTGGATGATACAAATGAAAAAACCTCCTTTCAATATATAGGAGTCCATGGGGCCACAATGTAATCCTAGTGGGGCCATAATGTAATCCTATCCGACCTAAAAATAATAATGTAAGGGTACAATAATAACAATATGGGGGTTACAGGGGTACAAAAATAACAATAAGAGGGGCCACACTAACATAATAAGGGACTACACAATTAATATAGGGACTTAACATCCGCGCACACAGCCAGCTGGAGCCTTTCTACCCAAACCCAGACTTAGACTGAAAACCTTACAAATCTTGATCAACATAAGCATGAGATTCTTCCTTTTGAAATACATTACTAGACTCAGTATATATATATATTTATATCCATCTAGCGCACAAATACTATGGTATAAAACCATGTTTTAAGGCCCACAATTTTCCCTTAAAACCCTTTTACATAAAATAGGGACATTGACCCACCCCAAAGCCCCTTTTACTCTTCCATGCAGTGCACACAACCAAAAATATATGCAAAAATTGATCAAAATTTACCCTAGGGGACCCCGCTCCAACATTTTGGCATGAGGGAAATAATCCATTGAGCAATGGAGTCAACGGATATGGTTTGTTGCAATCACCTAGACACTGGTTGCATGATAAAATATTGAGAAAGGAAAGATTGATGGTACACCTCAGATGGATTGTTGTAGATGGTAATATAAAATAGGAAAAATAATCCACGATAGTAAGGCATGAAACGTGAATCCTAATTGTAGCTTTAGAAGGAAAGAGTGCAGTCATTCAAATTAATGAAACAAAGCATGAAATCATGAATTCTGTGAATTTTTCTTTCATTCAAACATCAGAAGATAAACATTTATATGGCATAACAGAAGTAAACATTGAAAACATGTAGAAAATACAAACTAGAAACAACCTTCACTTGAATCATTGTGTCAATAATCATAAATACTCTGATCTTGGAAACTGTAAAATGTATATAGCTTTTAAAAAAACACACTAGAAATAGCTATTTTTTCATGAAAATCCAACCTTTCGCTCTATTTTTCCATATATTATATAGGAAAACCTACATAGTTTAAGATACACAATGTTTGGGAAAGTAACTGCAAAATATTACAATATTTTCATAATACAATTTACAAGATAAAGCCTAATTTATATTGATAGAGCTATTCGAATTTCAATTCTGAATTTAGATCTAAAATGAAAATATATGTCACAACTGAGATCAAGATATCTACTGCTTGTTTGGAGAATATTTTGGAGGTAAATCGCTAAAATTATAGACTTAAAAACTGCGTGCGAGAGTTTAAGCTAGTGTGCATTGTCATTGGGGTACATATCACTCCATCTCTTATAACCACTAGCGTACATTGAACCTACAAAACTGTCTCTAGTGATTCTATCGAACTCTCATTTTATAGGCATTCCTTATTTAGCTAAGGCATCTACCTACCTCAACAGGGCTACAAAATATCATAGGAACCCTATTTTCCTGCTAAACTTTCTTTGAAAAATTCAAAGTATTCCATTAATGTGATTTAACATTTCCTTTCACAAAACACATTAGTATTTTCAAAATTGTGAATTCACTTGCTTCTAAAACTGTTCTTAGACCTGTTCAATTTCCATGACCTCTGGTGCTTTTGCAAGTATACTTAAGTTGTCTTGATTTTCCATTGATCTTGTGACCCTCTTTATTTTTTCCTGAGTAATTTTTTTATCTACTAGGATTTTCTCTTTTGTTGATTTAGAAGACTTTGTTTTCACCTTTTTGTTGACTTTTTCTTCTTGTCCTCAGAAGGTCCTATGTCCTCCTACTCATCAATAATGATGGGTTATTTAAAGTTAGGATTAAACCTAACCTTAAAATCTAGCATTAGCTTATTTTAAGGCCTGGTGAGGGTTTTCCTAAAGGTCTTTGTTTTCTTTTAATTTCCTCTATTTTTCTGCAAGTCTGCTTTCTCTCCATTCTTTCTACCTCAATATGCTCTGATTCTTCAACCTCCTATGCTTTTGTTTGTTGTATTTTTTACCTTCTCTAATAAAACCTAATATTTAGTTCTCTAAGAAGGTTTTCTGCATGTTCTATGATAGAAATTGGTTGACCGGTCTCTACATCTATAGCTAGGATTTCAAAAAGATTATTTTTTTTACCTTTTCTTTGTCTTCTAGTTACAATGTTCCTCCAACTTATCATTATTAATTTATCAACTTGCTTGTTTAATTTAGTTTAATTTATGTATGTAAAGAAATTTAATCAAACCATGGTGACCAATGTCATGAGGATACAAAACCCTCCTAGTTATAGCTTTGGTTGTCATCTTTAATAAACTTTTGTGAAAAAAATATGGTAAAATTATTTTACTAAAGCCAACCAAATGACAAAGGAATATCATATTATATAAGTATATTTTAGAGTACCTCCTTTTGTAGGTAAAAAAAATCTGGAATTTTTAAAAAATGCTATTCCACTCGGGCTTCAACGATCTTAAAAAGCTCCAAGGTATTCCAGTGTTGCAACGAGGATTATGATCATCCTCCTTCAAGAAAAAATTTAAATCAACCCCTTAAAATTTTCTTTTAAACCACTTCTCTCCTTCATTTGGAAATACTATGGCCTCTACAATTTAGTATTATGTTATCGGAAATTTCATGTCTCTAACCCTAGCTACGGTTCCATCAAAGGCGTTAATGAAATCATGGCTCCACCTCAAGTTATAACAACTCAATTTGTAGAAAATTGGATCCCATGGTGCATTTCTGAACACTGGTAACACTTCTTCATAGGATTCGAACCACTCAATACCATCAGGTTCATAATGCTTAATATGACCTGATTTCCCCATTCTTAAAATGATAAAAAAATTTATCTCCCACATTGTGTTGCAAAAGTGATGAAAATACTAACTATATTCTACAAAATAAAGTTCTGGGCTTTGTTGGGAATGCCTTTTTCTTGCACCGACTCAAACCTTTAACCTCCATTTAAACTCCTTCTCAAAAGTTTAAATCTGTACTTGATGTGAAATTTGATTGAAATATAACCTAAAATTATCTTATAGGCCTTTAACACCAAATTTGACAATTCGGCAGTTACGATTTACGGTTTTTAACATTTCTATATCTGCTACAAAATATTTACACGGTGCCACTTGTAGGCGTTGGAAAATATTTTTGTAGCGCAACTTGAAATTAGTAATTTAGCTTAAGAGTTAGTTTGATGATTAGGAATGATTTAATAATACTTTTGACAAACCCAAAACCCCAAACCCTATGGTCCATCTTTCATAAAAAAAAATTAAGTTTTTGTTTATAACCCATACTCATCAAGTGACACGTAATCCGAGTATTTTTTCCAGCTTTCAAAATAGTTTGGTAAAATAAGATGGTCAACTCCTTTTCAAACCAATTTGACCCTTTTAAAAATATAATCAAAGTGCTAAAAACTCGGAAATAGAAAGGGGAGTAAACCAAGATAAAGGTAATAAAAATATCAAAGAGGAACTTGATAAACCCACTTAGAAAAAGGATCCATTCGAGGAAAGGATAAAGGAAATGAATCCATGGATTAGGAATCTATTAAAAAAGTTTCCAATCTTGAGGCATAAGGGTTGAGCAAGCATCCTAACCAACCTCCTTGTAACATGTTAGTGTCTATCAGTCACTAGTGATCAAATGTATTCTTTCAAGGTTAGTTGATAGGGTTCTAGGTCAAATTTTGCAGTTTCAAATAAGTTTTCAAATAAAATTTGATCATTGGTTGTTTTCTAGGTCATGCTACTCCCTCCACCAACTCATGGTCATCATCAATTTCAAGGTCATGTCATCATTTAAGTATCTAGGGTCATATATTAGTTAACATACCATCATCTAGATCATGGTCTAGGGATTCTTTTGTTTTTTCATCATAATGCCAATCATGTAAGAAAGGAAAATAAGAGTAATTTACATTATTCAAAGTCACCTTCATTGGGAGTTAGCAAAGATAGGAAATAAAACAAAAGGAAAATTGTCCCTTTTGAAAAGAAGTATGCTACATTGTCAAAATATTTCAAAAGATATTTTTCTCAAAGTACATATGATGTCACTAAAGCCAAAAGCAAAGTTTTTGAGTTTTTAAAAGGAAATGAAGCTTCACATGAGTTCATTTCATCATTTCGTTTTCAAGAGCTCCTCTCTCATGCTCCACAAATCTCCACAACCATCCATAGATCGAAGTCCACCATCAAAAACTGATCCAGACTGCTGCACGCTACGTTTCTGCTCCTCGCTACGTTTATGAGGCAGCCATTCTACGCTTCTGGCAGTCTGCTACATTTTTGGCATTAAAAGTCAAAAGAACCATCAGAAGGGTCAACTCAACATTTAATAAGTTTCAAATGCGTCCAAGCCAGTAAGTAAACATTCCTAACCTCTATTTTAATCAATTTTCTTCAACAAAAAGTGGATTCCCTCCTCTAGGGTCTTCACTACATTTTTGGATTTCATTGGTGTTTAGCTTGTTTCAGCAAGAAAAGCCTCAGTTTCATCACCTAAAAACCTTCACATATAACTAATACACCTTAAAAAATCATTCATTATGATTGATATCTCTCATTTCTCCCATTTTCACTCAAATCCTAATCCTCACTACGTTTTTGCAGAGATACTAGGTGAACTTTGTCTTTAGGCCCTTTTTCCCTCTTTCCCTTAACCATTTCCAAAAATTCCACCTACATTGTGTTTCTAACCTACCACCCTATATCTAAAATTTTTTAGGTATTTTTCCCTAACTCCAATCCCTCTCATCTCTCTCCCTAAACTCACTGCATAATTCTCCCCTATTTTCCTAAGTTTCACCCTTCCTTTCCTTCACATCAAGCTAGCATTTATTTTTGCAAAAAAAAAAATCATGAAAGGTGAGAAGAGAAAGTACAACAAGGGAGGTCATAATTCCATATTTGAGCCAACCAATCTACAGGAGATGAATGCTTCACAATTCATCAAAAGGTCATTTGAAAAGGGTTTACATTACACACAGCGACAATCCTAATTCAAATTTACTTTCAGAAGGAAGATGGATTTGAAAAAAGTGAAAGAGGTTTTTTTCAATAATAGACCAAAGAAAAAAAAACTCCTTTTATTTATGCACAATTTTTATGGTTTGAGAGAAATTCCCAAAATATTGTTGCTCTAGGTCATTTGCTGCACTTTTGGACAAGTTGTCTTAAGTCCATTTTTCAGGGGTATGGAGCAGGGTTTTCTAGTAATTTATGAATCCATTTTCTATATGACATCATAAGATTTCCAACAATACCACTTTTATCAAACAAATCCTCTGGGACAACCTCCAAACTCCCTCTTAACGACCATGCTACGCTTCTACTGAGAGCACATTGCGCTTCTGCAATTTTTTGTGATAAATTTAAAACTTGGATTATGAACAAATGGAAAATTATTTGTGAAATCTGGAGGAGGTTGTTGTTCATAACATAACAAAGAACAAAAACCTCTCTTAGTTTTCCAAAAAACGTTATGGTTAGAGAGATATAGCTCCACCTTTGAGCCATATGTACAGAATTGTAGCATGGCCACACTACGCTTTTTATCAGAGGCTCCAATGGAGGTCAGCCTTGCATGTATGGATGAATTTGATGTGTACAACCCATATATGCCTTTGTTTTTGCATGAAAGCTCCTAATTTTCGAGGAAAACTCAGAAAACACCCCAAATTTCATGTTTCTGGCACTATTTTTCAACCCACGCTACGCTTCTGAAGTAACCTTGGAGAAATGATGTTTTGAGTGTCTTATAGGTGGTATTTGGCAAGTTTCAAGGTTTAGTTGGCTAGAGGACATCCAGAGCTACCTTATTCAACCTCCATATCAGAAAAAATATGAATAAAATCCACCTCAAAATCCTCTCCAAGTGCATGCTACACTTCAGTCAAAGCACGCTACGTTTCTACCAGGCACGCTACATTTCTATGTAGAAGTATTTCTTGACAGGTGTCAGTCAAAAAAAGTCAAATATTCGAGGTAAAAATTGTATCATGAGTTTTTTCGTGGTTAATGAAGTCTATTTATGCTCCTCATTGTTGAGGGATATTGTAATTAATCGAGGAGAGTCTTTGTTAGCTAAAATATGGGAGATTGTTTCTAACTTCCCTAAAAACTAGGCAATGACTCATTAGGTGCATTAATAAGTTGTTTTGGATCATTTTTCGACCCATTTATGTGGAATCTTGTCTATTTTTCTATATTTACTCAAAATCAAGTCATTTTAGAGGTTGGATAGTTGATATTGTAGTGTGGAGCTTATGTACATTTTTTTACAATGAAATCAAAGACATGTTGCAGGTATAATTTTGGGACTCCAGTGGTATTCTTATTGGCATTGTTTTTTCCCAGTTTTTCCATCAAATTGAATGTTTATTCTTTCTTTCAATCAAATTTATGCTTTCATATGATGGTATTATGAGTCTTTAAGCAAAATTATTACTTTTGTGCTCTATTTAATGAGATTTTCATAAATTTATTCTACTTCCTTTGATGAATGAACTCATATGTTATATGCTCATTTTGACTCTCCCTTTTTCAAACCATATACTAAAATGAGAATCTAAATGTGTTTCTAAGTATAACTACATGGCCTCATTTTCATCTCTGCAGCCGTTCATTTTAAATTTGACCTTGAAACCTAGACCTAGTTCCTATAGTGACACTTCATATCCAAAAAAATTCAAAACAAAACTCTAATCAAAATTACTGAGCTTATATCTAGCCTAAGATATTTTCCTTTCAAGTCACCTCATTTACTATGAAATTGACATTGAGAGAGCCCTCTCTGGTTTGGTAGGGCTAGCTACCAAATCTAAAGATTGGCTTGAGGTTACCTCCTTTAGTCTCCTTTCTCAGCCTTGGGAAATGGAGGGAGTGATAACATAACCCACCTTTCTTTCATAAACCCTTCCACCTCCAACAAATGAAAAAATATAGAAGAACTAATGAGTAACCTATACACCCCGCCATAATTAGAGAGCTCGACTTGCAAAATGAAAAATATATTGATGAGTATGCGCAAGATGAATACATAAATTGGGCAGGTGACCAAGGTCACACATTTTACATTATCAATAGTGGTTACACACACTCTCTTGCAGTACCTACAAATAATATCCCTTATAATTGTGAAGGGTTCGAAGACTACGAAATATTTCCCTCTCAATACTAGAAATAACAAACATTGTTATGTAGGACATCAGAAGAACCTATGGCCTGCTGCCCAGGGGAAGAGGGAACGTCATCAAAAATCAAAAAATTAAACCATTCAAACATGTAGTACCATCACCTAACCCTAATCCTACACAGACTGACATCCTCCCACTTCCCAAACCCTTAACCAGAGAACCAGAGGTCGTAGTGAAGAAGAGAAATAATAATCAAGCCAAAACCTAACTCCTACACGAGAAGTAGAAGAACCTTAAGATCCCATTCCTTCAATTCCCCACAACAAATCGATCTAAGAGGATGAGCAAAACCTACCTCCTTTCTTTAATATTGAGAAAGAACTAAGAAAGATCAAAGTCCATGTCCCTATACTGGAACTGGCACAAAATCTGACTTACCAACCACTAATACAAAAAATCATGATTCCACCTAAACAAATCACTCACAATGATACACTAAATATCCAAGAATATCATTCTCACATGGATTGTGGGCCACACATAGAGGAACGAGACGATGATAACCCTCCTTTCTACATTACCCTAAATTTTCACAATACTTTACTACATAATTGTATGTTGGATTCAGGGGTGTCCCACAACATCATGCCTAAATTAGTTATGGTAGATTTAGGGTTGGACATCACCAAACCATACAACGGTATTTATTCATTCAATTCCAAGAGAGTAAAGTTCCTCAACCTCATCAAAGACTTCGTAGTCTCCCTTACCAAGATATTGAATAAGAGCCTGGTTATGGATATAGTGGTCAACCTCATATGGTATTCTCATTTCAAGAT
Organism: Pinus albicaulis; assembly: GCA_034641835.2. Taxonomy (NCBI): domain Eukaryota; kingdom Viridiplantae; phylum Streptophyta; class Pinopsida; order Pinales; family Pinaceae; genus Pinus; species Pinus albicaulis. The sequence goes on along the minus strand of CM076580.1, from coordinate 628,056,357 downwards.
CATGGGCCGGTAAATTCAGAGGAAATATTCAATGGAACTATCATATGCCACCATACCAATATTTGGGGGAAAATAACATAGACTCTATAGATAATCCAAGGTCATGTGTGTTATTAGTGATGCAAAGAAGTCCAAAAACATAACTATTGATGCTGTAGAATAATCGATGGGATGCTATATCTTATCGCTTAGTATTTAAATTGATATTGAGACAAAAATGAGCGCTGATAAATAAGATTCAACACATAGAGTTGACCAGGTGTGGAAATTTTTCTTTATGGAGCATGTTCCTGAGAAGGTACATGAGCTGGAGTGATTTCGATACTACTCGTAGGGAAATGCATCCCATTTTCCTATAAAATAGAATTTGACGCCACTAATAATGTTTCCGAGTATGAAGCATTAATTATTGGATTAGAGGAAAACCGTAAAATGGGAGTGAAAAACCTTGTGGAATTTGGGGATTTAGAACTAGTAGTCCTACAAGTGAGAAATTTTTACATTGCCAGACATCCTCAATTGAAATCATACCAAAATGTTGTATGGGATATTATTGAGAATTATTTTTATTCTTTTAGCACTAAAATTGTGTGTGGGGAAGATAATCAACTTGCAGGTTCCTTGGTGGTTGCGACCAGTAATGTATGCTCTCCTCCTGAGCCAAAGTTGAAATATGAGGTTGAAATGTGTTACAGACCATCCATTCCAGACAACATCAATCATTAGGAAGTATTTGAAGATGAAAAAAATTGAAAAAGGTTCCTAGAACTCATGGATATGTTTTCGACAATGAAAATTTATTTACATGAAGAAATACTTGAAGATGATAAAGAGGAATACCCCAACCAAGATGATAACAACAAGTTACTCAATCAGGTCGGGGGTCACGAAGTAATCCAACTCAATAACATCTTCATCCCGAAGGGAATTTTTCCTCTCAATTTTTTTTTTATTAGAATGATATAGATACCAGGACAGTCTTTAAGCTAGTAGACAAGAATGTGGAAGAACATAACCTCATACTAGAAGAGAATCCAAAAAGGGTAAAAATTTCCAAGTATTTGCAACCTTCCTATAAAAAAGGTATGTCGAATTGTTTCGACAATTTAAGGATATTTTCTCATGGATTTATGAATATTTGAAAACTTATGATACCTCCATTATTCAATATAGAATATTGTTGAAATAAAATACTAAGCCATTTGTGCAGAAACTTAGGAGATTTAATCCCATCTCGTTTCAAACAATAGAGAAGGAGAATTTAAAGTTGTTGGATGGAAATATTATAGTAACACTTAGATATTCTCTGTGGGTGGAAAATTTGGTACCAGTTCGAGAAAAGAATGGAGACATTAGACTCTATGTAGATTCCAGGAACCTAAATCGTTGTTTGTTAAAGGACAACTATTCCCTCCCTAAGATCGATCACTTGCTGCAAAAAGTGATAGGAGCATCTAGAATATCAATTATGTATGGATTCTTATGTTACTATCAGATAACAATGCACCAAGATGACAAATACAATATTTCAATCACAACACCATGGGGTATAGTTATGTATGAAAAAATTCCTTTTGGGTTGATGAATGTAGGGGCTATATTTCAAAGGGCCATGTATATTTCATTTTTCGGAGAGAGAGATATTTTATAAGTTTTATACCTAAAGGATATGATTTTTTTCTCAAAATCAGATGATGATCATATGGAACATTTGAGAAAAACCTTCCTTGAGTGCAAATAATTTGGCCTTTCATTGAATCCCAAGAATTCATTCTTTGCGCTGCAAGAAGGAAAGATACTAGGACATATTGTCTTGAAAAAGGGTGTTAGGATTGACCTTGAGTGGGTAGAATCCATTTATAATATTGGTTTGACTCATAATAAGAAAGAAGTTCAGTTCTTCCTGGGTAAGATCAATTTCCTACATAGATTTATTGCAAATTCTGCAAAAATCCTAAAGCACATTGCAAGCATGCTCAAGAAAAACAGTGAAGTTACGTGGACTCTAGAAGTGAAAAAACCATTCGAGAAGATCAATAAGGAAATTATGAAAGCCACAGTTTTGGTGAGTCCTATTAACTTTTTCCTTTCATCTAAACATACCATACCTATATTTTTATTACAAAAGAATGCATAAGGATACAAACAACCTATAACATTTTCTACTTGTGCCTTGAGAGATGATGAGTTAAAGTATTTTATCTTGTAAAAGAAAACATAAATTATAGTAAAGTCTCTCAAAATATTCCAGTAATATGTGCTACACTCTAGGGTGATAAAATATGTACCATGTGAAGCGGTAGAGGAAATACTTTTTTCAACCCGATAGTGATGGTCGATGAAGCAAATGGATAGAAAAAAATCAAGAATATGACCGGGAAATTAATCCCACTAAGCTGGTCAAGGGTCAAGGATTAGCTAAATGTCGACTGAGGCAAATCATTTTGCACTAGAAATGTGTACTAATGAATATTTTTTCAATATCTACGGAGAGGATAATCCACAAGAACCTCCTCATCCTAGAGGAGAGAATCCACAGGAACGTCCCTTTCCAATAGGAATTAAACCACAAGAAACCTTACCATCATATGGAAGGAATCCACAAGAACCCTTCCTGAAGTAACTTTAAAAATTCCAAAATTCCAAAATTCCCCATGGTACCGATATATTATCTTCTTTTTGCATAGTTTGGAATGTCAACTAGAGCTACCGAAGGAAAAATGAAGAGCTTTAAAACTGAAAGTAATCAAGTACTGCATTTTCGCTGAGGGATTGTTCTAGGTATATCCTGCTAGCATTTTTCTCACTTTTGTAACTGAAGACCAAGTAGTGAAGATCACATCAGACTTGCTTCGGGGTGCATGCCAAACCTACACTAGGCATGGAAGGTCACAACTCACAAAATATTGAGAGTAGGATACTATTTTCCATCCCTCTTCAAACATACAAATGTTTTTTCTTGAGCCTGTCCTGAATGTCAGATGTTTGCAGGAAAGTAAAATATTCAACATTTTCACTTAAAACAGTCTACGTGCAAGCTCCTTTCTAGCAGTGAAGATTGGATTTCATTACAGAAATACATCTGCACTCAAGTGGGAAACATAGATACATTCTCATGGCCACAAATTATTTCATTAAGTGGGTGGAAGCCATTCCAACCCACAAGACCTAAGAGAATGTTGTTATAGCATTCTTGGAGGACAATATTCTTTCGAGGTTTGGGTACCCCATGGGAATTGTCACAAATAATTCCGAAGCCTTCAACTATTTCAATATGATGAAGTTTTTTCAATATTAAAACATAGATTTGTTGCACTCCGTCACTTATTACCCTCATGGGAATGAGCTACCATAATCAACAAATAAGAACTTGGTGAATATTATCCAAATAATGTTGGAAAAGAAAAAGAGGAATTGGGATGTAAATCTTAGATATTTTGTGTGGGTGGATAGGTTCAGCACTAAAAGAGGCATTGGCACTTCTTCATACCAGTTGGTGTATGGAATGGAAGTGATATTTCCTATGAACTTTAGAATTGCAGTGATGAAGTTATTATACGATGAAACACCAAATATCATCCCAATGTAGAAAAGGATATATCTGATGATAGAATTTTAGAAGCAAAGAGAATAATCTTTGGCAAAATTTGAAGCTCACCAACAAAGGGTATAGGATACAATCGATAAGAAGGCAAAGGAATGATCATTTTAGTTTATGAATCTTGTACTAAAATGGAACTCACTCAGGGCTTATAAATGAAAACACGACAAGTTTGATAATATTTGGATTGGCCCATTCCAAGTACAAGAAGTCATTGAAAACACACTTACCAATGGGATACACTATATGGAGATTCTCTCAGGAGTCTTGTGAATGGTAGGTTCTTGAAGAAGTTCTTCACCTAAAAAAAATAAGAAAAAAAGAGAGAGAAAAAAAACCTCTTTTATGCCTGGATAGTTAGAGAATAATGTTTGAAATTTATTTTCAATAATGCATGAAAAGGAAAATTTTATGCTCTTGAGCTATAGACTCCATAAATCAATGTCAAGAAGGCATTGGAAGTTATCAACAGATCACAGGGGGCCAGTTGTCCCCCATGGAGTTGATGTTGGTGTCAGAATATAATGTTCGGTAAGACCAAAGACCAAACACAATCCACCGATGGTACAACTTTAGCACAATCATCTTCTTGTTGCTGGGCATCGAAAATCACGATGATAGGGCGCACATGTTTTCCCCACAGGTTGCCTCACATTCTGGGTTTAGGCATTGGGAACCAATGGGCCTACCCAAGAGTGGGCATAATATGATATAGTGAGCAAAATCAATAGGCTGAGGGCACCACTGGAAGCTTCACATAGGGGATGCCCATAGATCGAATGACTGTCACGCATGCAAGCCACCAAGATGCTCTCATGATAACACACAGAAGCCTTGAGGAGAAGGCCAGATTTTGTTCTCATGGGCTTTCCACATGACCTTGCGACCTAAAATCCTCTCCTCTCAACCTTCGTGAAAATTTTCCACTCATCCTTACCCACATCACCCATGGGCCACTGCTGCACCACACCACCTGTCACCTGCCACTCGTTTCCACGTCAACCTCCATGTCACTTCCCATCTATGTCCACCTCATTTGTTATGTCACGTACCATGTCCACAACCCCGTCCCATACTCTTTCCAGTAACCACTCTCCACGTTTCCTAGTTCCACAAGAGCAATGTGTCATGCCTAATGTCACAGAAGACCTCAAAAAACACACCACGATATCTGACTATGGAGGGATCCACTCATCAGACGACTTAAATGACCCCTGCACCAGTGAGATGCATGAGAGTTAGCCGATACAAAGGTTGCACAGAAATATGCATGGTAGCCCCTCGTCATATCTGCGTCATTGAAAGGCCTTCCATAGCTAGGAGCTCGACAACATGAAAGTGTGCCATGTGTCCTCAAAGGCAATTTGATTGGTCAACGTGCATCCCACACTAATTGTGCCTCATGCCATATCAATGATGGTGTGACATCATCGCAATGACTAGAGAAAGATAGTTATTACCCATCACATACCAACTATAAAAGAAAAATGGAGGCGAAGAGTGATTCATTTGGAGATTAATTCTGCAAGCCCTGAGCTTCTAAAGCTACGATTTATAGCATGATATGAGCATAAACTCTGCAAATCTAGTTTTTGGCTCGAGTGTGCCAATAGTCCTTCTCTCTAGGGACTCTAAGTTGTTATTCTCAAGTTGTTTACATTGCCTTTAATCCTCCTGTCGGGGTGAAAGGATGCTTAATTCCTTTAAGAAGAATCACCACAGAGAATAATTATATAGCTAATCAAAGTTTCAATTTCCTAGGATAAAATCATTCAAAGATTTCCTCTGAACCTTTAGAATCACATCATAAAATCATAAGGCCTAGAGCCTACTCTTTCCAGCCAAATTATCATCATGGCATAGTCATTAGGACTTCAGAATAACACCCATCCCATGACATTGATACATGTCCCACTCCACTTCTATTCTCCAATATTCCGATATTAATACAGACAATCCCCTCTTTTACTTTCGATGAGGATTATGCAAATGATAAAGGTGAAGGTGAGATAGCTCACCATTTTAGTACTAAAATCAGGTCGAAGGGACACCCTGCATCACCCATCAAATTGGATAAATTTCCCTATGGTTCAATTGGAAAAATGAATATGCTAGTTGTGTACACAGGATTTGAAGCAAGACAATCATCGTCTCTAGAGCTGAGACAAAATTCTAAGGAAAAAAAAGTAGAACTCCATCGAGCGAAAGAATGTTTCAGGGGATTGGAAATTTGTTTATACATTTAGGCAAAGGGTAATACTGTAAAGGTCTCTTTCAAAATTTCCAAATAAATGATCTAGGAAAATATTATTAAGCTAATAGGTAAGAATTGGGAATAGTAAGAGTTGGTGCAGGAAAATATCGAAATGATCAAGACAACTCATAAATAAGTAGAAATTCTTTGAGAACATGCTGAGACAACCTCCCACAAAGTCAAGGTAATAGAAAATTTCTTAAATAACATGAATAAATAATAATATATGAAGGAAAACTTTAACCACTCGTGCTTGACTGCTATAGCAGTCCATGTAGAGAGGAAACATTGGATGATAGTGCAAATAGAAGAGAAAGATGACAACATTGTTGAAGAAGTGGAGAGGTTTAAAGGAAAATGTGAAGAGTTTCATAAAAAGGGTTTACCGTCGTTATTTAATGATCAAGGAAACTTGTTTCCTAAGGATTTTGTCCTAGATAGCCTATGTTTCACTGATGATGATCAAATCACTGTCGAGGATGGCGAACATACCTCACAAGAAGAGGACCTGACAAGTCTTTACAAGAAGCACTTCAAACCCCTGTTCATGTTGAAGAAACGTTTTAGAGAGCAAGGAGAATTCAATTATGAACCTATCATGGACCTGGAGATGGAAATAAAATAAGAATGGTTGGGTGATGTACCAACCGAAGAGGGATGGAATAATATGTGGAAAATATATAGATCAGTTGTATATGTAGGGGAAGAAATAGGATCAAGAGTGACTTCTATGCTAGAAAACATGAAAGGTGACACCTTCAAATATCCTACCAGTAACAAGTCTATTAGAGCACCTAATGCACTATTTTTCTCGTTCTAGTCGATGCCCAAGAGTAAGAGGTAAAGTTGCACCAATCTTAGAGAGAGAGATGCTATCAAAGACAAATCTAGAGGACCCCACTCCACAATCAACATGTTTTCAAATAAGCTTTTGGAAGAAGTTAGCTACAATACAATTGAAAAATTTTGTAACAAAATTTAGTGGTTTTCCATAGACCACTAGTGGTTTCAAGTAGGGCCAAGATATTTGAGTACCTATATATAGGCCTCATTTTGAAAGGAAAAAAGGGGGAAAAATATTGGTTGTAGGGGAAAATTTGCCAAACATTTTGGTGAATTTTTAAGATTTCTTGAAGTAATTTTGGTAATGAATTCTAAAGTAACTCTTTGGTTGTTTTTTTGTAATGTTCGCAACTAAGGAACAACTACACTATTGGGAATAATATGAGTTATTACCAATGTGGAGCTACAGAAATATGTCTTATAAAGATGTTAAATCAGTCATCCTTCAATAAAATATACAACAGCAACTTTATACAACATGTTATAAGGCAAAAGATGGGGAAAAGAGGTGATTTAGGCATTAAAACGAATGTATTCAGATATTTGCGTAAAAATAAGATGGGAAACTAGTTGGATATGATATATAGGGTTATGAGGGACTCCCATGTCAAATTTTAGAAAAAAAAGGCGTTTTTCTATATTAAACAATTCCTCCTTTCCTAACTAGGCTAGAAAACCCTAATTTCCCATGGCTTAAATTATACAGAAAGTTACTGAAGCATGAGAGTGTAATTTTCTAAATGGTTTGACTAAAATAAGGTCTGAACATTGAAAAATAATATCAAAGGCATAACTCATACATTTTACAGAAGAAGGAATGAAAGAATACAGGAGAAATCCTCAGAAATGAGGTGCTACAACCATGATAAAAGACTGCATAACCATGACAACGTTATTTTTAGGGCTAAAGTAGTAGTTTATTGATTCTTTAGATCTAGATTAGATATTTAAATAAAAGGATAGATCCAATAAAAATCCATGTACAAGAGAGGCTAATTTATACATTCCCCTTGGGGTTTTGCTCAAAACATGAAGCACCGGAAGTAGATCTGAGATCTAAAACTTCAGATCTGCAGAATAATTCAGAATTTCTGAATAATAAAATTAATTAGCTGATAATATCTGAAACAAAAATGGATTGGATGGCCAATCCATGGATCACTACAGTGAGAGGAAGAACCCCAACACCAGAGATCTCTCCTCCAAAACGCTGGCAAAACACCCTGCAGCTGTAGATCTGCAAATAACACTATCCTAGGGAGAGGAACAGTGCTGTAGCTCCTGAGAATGATTTGGCCTGATGCCAAGATGTAGATATGAAGTGCAATCAGCTAATGAACTCTTCCAGGAGGTTAAAATACACACCCACTAAGAAAAGCCACTGCTATCATCTAGATCTGAACAGATCTAGTCTTCCACTTGTTGCATCTCACAAGACAGCTCAACCCTCAACATGAGCAGCGCTGTAATGTAAGGTGAAGCTTGGCCCAAGCCTGATAGTGGACAAATTTAGCACAAATCTTCTCCAAGAGCTGCTCAAGGAAGGAGGTGGGATTCCTGAATAGGAATGCCCAACAAGGGGTGTCTAGCAGACAATTCCTTGTGAAATGATAATCTTCAACAACCTTTTCCTTGTTTCTCTTCTCCTCCTTTTATAATATTGGAGTCTTGGAAAAACCCTAAACCACTTCATTAGTTTAGCTCCTTTCACATTTAGAATCTCTGTCTAGAACTGCGTTGTCCCTCAAGGAGGTTCAATGCATCTAGGCTGCACTATTGACTTGGTCAAATAGGATCCACTCTTGTGATTTAGACCCTTTCACACCTGCAAGAGTTTATTTACATAGCCCAGATATGTCTCTGTTCACATAGGCATTGATTTATTCTTGATTTTCAGGAATTTTACATGTCCTCCTTTACAATTTATTCATCAATACATGAAATGAAAAATAAACAAAGCAAACTTAATATTCCTATTAGCTGAAGCTAATTTAGGAACATTACAGTCTCCCCCTCCCAAATGTTTCTTTTCCTCAAGAAACTACAAGGGTGTTGCAAAACTTCTCCTTCTTCTCTTGTGGCCTCCTCATTTGTTAGTCTCCACCATTGCTCTGAATCTTCTGCAATAGCTCTGTCTTCCAATGGTCCTCCCTCAATATGCAAGTTGGCCTTTGGTGAATAAACCCAAGGGATCTCATCATGAAGAAATGGAGGGTTGTTGTGGAAACCTTCTTGCTGATCCATGGCCTCCTCAATATAGAAGTGATGACAATCATGGGGGTTTTCATGATTCATGATAGTCCCCCATCTCCATGCTATCATCCAAATGAAGTGGAATACCTCCCATCTTGGAAATCCATAGAAAAACTCCTCCCCAATACATATGAGAGGCATGTTACCAACAAACATATGGCTCACTTTACAAAGAGACAAGTGATCTATCATAGTGGCCACACAAAATCTCATGCTCCCATTGAAGCATGCAATGCAAAAAGAATGGGGAACTTATTTCCCCAAGGGCACATCCAACAAGTGTGCCTTTCCTCCAAATATTCCCCCAAAAAAGATAAGGACATCTTCAGCTTGTGGGATCATGATTAGGAGCATGCTAGATACCATGTATGATAAATGAGAAGGAAGATGTTCCCTCATGTGAAACCATCACAGTTTTATCCTTAACTGCCATAGAATAGGATGTGACAAGTGCCTTCCCCAACACTTGTTTGTTGCATCATCTCTTCTGAATGCTTGGAGGTGATGCATCATAATTGGTGTAAAATAATCACACCATGAAGAATGGAATAGCTTGCCAAGACCCTCCAAGGAATGACCTGCATCAACATGGTTCATGGCCTTGAGTAGCCCATGAAACCCATCATAAATAGTGCCCCTTTTTAGAGCTATATTCTGCAAATGAGTGTTAGAAAAATATAAGCATATAGGAGATACATGATAATGCTCAAAAGGAAAATCCTCTCTATATACTTGTTTTAAATTAGTGGGGTAACTCATGGATGAGTTCCCTCTCACACTCAATGGATAAGGAGATGTGAATGATGGTTCTTCCCAAGAGCTATGCTCCTCCTCCTCTACCAAGTAATCCATGCACATATTCATGTGAGAGTGCACCTCTTCTTTGAAACCTTCCCATATGAATCCACCCAAGAGAGTATTATATGCTTTGATAAAACCAGTGGGTTTGGAAATCAAGATTTCATAGATGGCATCAAGTAGTCCCTCCTTGAGTTTGGAGTCACTAACCAAAAGAATAAGATTATAGAAATAGATAACTCCATCCACCACCTTGAAACTTTCATCCACTACTTCCCCATCAAGAAACCCACATGTGAAAAGGTCCTTGGAGTATTCCATCTTGAGTTGGGAATTCCAATAAGGATCCAAGCTCTCCAAGAATTACAACGCTGTAGAGGTTTGAAATGCTGCCCCCGTCATATAATGGCTCCTTTCTTTGACATCCTTGATATCAAAGTCACATGCTAGAGCATCATAATCTTCCTTTTTCTGCCCCAATTGTAGCTGATCTTGCCCAAGACAAGATTGAAGCATATGGAAATCAACTTCCCCTCAGAAAGTCCTTGTCTTCCAAAACTTCCTCCTTTTGGCCCATTCATACAATAGGGTTAGGATCCCCTTGCTATCTTCAGAAATATTCTTTGTGAATGAAGAGATCATGGGCTGCCCCAAAGATATGGAGTTGCCATGTGCCCTCATGCTCATGCCATCATAGATATCTGATTTCTCCTTTCTCAGCGCACATTTCTGAGTGGGAGTTAGCAATGCCCCTATTAGGAAACTGCTCATCTCTCTCCTGAATTTATGAGAGATTCTCTGCGCTGTGCTAGCTTCTCCTAAGGTTCCCTCCTTTTCCAAGTATGTATATTCTGCCCATAGTTGAGAGAACACTTTAGATTTCCTCCTATCAAGAGGTACTCCTGGTAAAGTACCCCCTTGCAAAGAGGTGTCAAGGCATAGAGTAGAATGAGGATGTAGGTAGACATATTTTCCCCTACCTTTAATGCATAAGTCCTCTTGCCTTCTTTGTGTTTCAAAGCTTTGAAACAGAGAAGGATACATGATATTCTTCTTGTGATGCCCTTCCTCCTCTTTTCCTTCTTCTATCATCAAGATCTCATCATTTGACAATGATGGTACATGTTGCTCATGTGTTGTACCAAGAGCTCTATGTGTGAGATCTTGTGGAACTCCTTGCAAGAGTGCAAGAGTTTCTTCCCTTGGAGTAAGTGCTCCAACTTATTCTTCATGAGGTGCTTGAGGTGCCTTTGTTTTGACTGCGTTATCATCTCCTGCCTTCTCCTCCTCATCAATAACTGAAATTGTCCCATCATCAATGAGAGACATTATATCTTGGTCATCTATTGAAGGAGAAACCTTCATGCTTTCCTCTTGAGAAGAGGACCCTTCACTAAATGGAGATCTTGCCCTTGGCAAGGCATCAAACAAACTTACACCTTCTTCCATGGTCTTCAGAAATGGAGATGGATTCATAGACCCTTCCAACTCATGCAAAAGATTTGTTTGAAGTGGTTTGATAGTGTCAACAGAAGATGATACACATGGGGCTTCATCAAACCTTTCTATCAATATTGTAATAAACCTTGCATAAGTAGGTGTATTGGCATTCTTCAAGGAAAAAGACTCAAAAAACCACCAAGAATATGCTTTACCTTCAAAATGCAGCGTTGCTGCTTTGATGGCTTCAATCTCTGAAACTTGTGTTGTTGCACAAAGTGATCCAGCTCCTCCACCCAAACCCTGACTGGACATTTAGGTGATCCATCAAAGATAGATAGATAGAATCTACCCTTACCATGCTACTCCTCCTTTGTGAATTTTCCCTCCTTGATCTTACAGAATCCTTGGAAGTTCAAGTTATCTTTGAACTCCTTGGACTGAGCTTCATACTCCTCGAAATACTCTCTAAGAATCTCCTTCTTAGGCACACCTCCTTTCTTCCTCTTCGTGAAGAAATCACAGACAGAACGTTGAAGATTTGGTGATATGGCTAAGTGCACATACCCATGAGATGAGGATTCAGAATTTTCCTCATGTATATATCTTGTAGAACTGATCAGAAGATCTTTTTGCTCTTGAAACTTTCTAGGAGTTTCGCTGCTTCTTCTTTCTCCTTGCTCAACCTCCTTGGAGAGAGGTTCTTCTTAGATCTGAAAATTGATGAGAGTAAACTCATGTTATTCATCATTCTATCCTTTATCCTTGCTATACAACACTTTGTCTTGAAGCCACGGGCTGAGCCAAAGATCTTGCTCTGATACCACTGTAATGTTCCCAACTAAGGAACAACTACACTATTGGGAATAATATGAGTTATTACCAATGTGGAGCTACATAAATATGTCTTATACAGATTTTAAATCATTCATCCTTCAATAAAATATACAACAGAAAATTTATACAACGTTTTATAAGGAAAAATATGGGGAAAAGAGGTGATTTATTCCTTAAAACGAATGTATTCAGAGATTTGCATAAAAATAAGATGGGAAAGTGATTTTATATGATATATAGGGTTATGAGGGAATCCCATGTCTAACTTCAGAAAAAACAAAGGCGTTTTTCTATATTAAACAGTTCCTCCTTTCCTAACTAGGCTAGAAAACCTTGATTTCCCATGGCTTAAATTATGCAGAAAGTTACTGAAGCATGAGAGCGTAATTTTATAAATGGTTTGACTAAAATAAGGTCTTAACATTGAAAAATAATATCATAGGCATAACTCATACATTTTACAGAAGAAATAATGAAGGAATACATGAGAAATCCTCAGAAATGAGGTGCTACAACCATGACAAAAGACTGCATAACCATGACAGCATTATTTTTAGGTCTGAAGCAGAATTTTATTGATTCTTAAGATCTAGATCAGATCTGTACATAAAAGGATAGATCCAATATAGATCCATGTACAAGAGAGGCTGATCTATACATTCCCCTTGGGGTTTTGCTCAAAACATGAAGCGCCGGAAGTAGATCTGAGATCTAAAAATTTAGATCTGCAGAATGATTCAGAATTTATGAATAATGAAATTACATATCATATCATATCTGAAACAAACATGGATTGGATGGCCAATCCATGGATCACCACTGTGAAAGGAAGAACCCCAACACCGGAGATCTCTCCTCCAAAACGCTGGCAAAACACCCTGCAGCTGTAGATCTACAAATAACACTATCCGAGGGAGAGGAAAAATGTTGTAGATCCTGAGAATGATTTGGCCTAATGCCAAGATGTATATCTGAAGTGCAATAAGCTAATGAACTCTTCCAGGATGTTAAAATACACACTCACTGAGAAGAGCCACTACTATCATCTAGATCTGAACAGATCTAGTCTTCCACTTGTTGCAGCTCACAAGACAGCTCAACCCTCAACATGAGCAGCGATGTAATGTAAGGTGAAGCTTGGCCCAAGCCTGATAGTGGACAAGTTTAACACAATTCTCCTCCAAGAGCTGCTCAAGGAAGGAGGTGGGATTCTTGAACAAGAATGCCCAACAAGGGATGTCTAGCAGACAATTCCTTGTGAAATGATAATCTTCAACAACCCTTTCCTTGTTTCTCTCCTCCTCCTTTCATAATATTGGAGTCTTGGCAAAACCCTAAACCACTTCATTAGTTTAGCTCCTTTCACATTTAGAATCTCCTTCTAGAACTGCGTTGTCCCTCAAGGAGGTTCAATGCATCTAGACTGCGTTGTTGACTTGGTCAAATAGGATCCACTCTTGTGATTTAGACCCTTTCACACCTGCAAGAGTTTATTTACATAGCCCAGATATGTCTCTGTTCACACAGGCATTGATTTATTCTTGATTTTCAGGAGTTTTACATGTCCTCCTTTACAATTTATTCATCAATACATGAAATGCAAAATAAACAAGGCAAAATTAATATTCCTATTAGCTGAAGCTAGTTTAGGAACATCACATTTTTCTTCTCATAATGTATGTTTCCATGTCACCTTTTATTTTAAGTTTACTACTATTGAAATTGTAATATTCCAAAATTTGCAAGCAAGCAAATTTGGGATATTAGATTTTGATATTTTCACCTGGGAGAGGAATAAATGGGAAAGGAGGCCCATGAATAATAAAATATGAATAAATTCCACCTTAATAAAGAAAGGGATCACTTTAGGAGCTGAAATTTACACTTACAAGTGTGGACAGGGGAAAAATAGATGAGGACATAGTCAAGTTTGACTAAGTCAACATGCATTCTTGAGGAGGAAGAGATCACCTAAGAAAACCGGTTCAATGTGAACAAGGATCAGCCTAAGACACATATGTAAACTAGATTGAAGATCCATAATGTGAAAAGAGGCATTGGAGGTGGATTATTTGACTAAGTCAACAACGCAGCCACAAAAGGAGGGAAGCAAGCTAGGGCAACGCAGTTTTGAAAGAGGAAGCTTCATGAAGAAGTCACCTCAACATTATGTGGGGTCTGGGGTGAGGAGGCTCACCAAAGATAAAATGAAGGCATAGCATCAAAGGGAATTCATTCATGTATTCAAATTTCTTGGTCTAGAGACTAGTTGCATACTTCAGCTGTTTAGCCGGAGTTGCTGCACTGCTTAGTGCAAAGAATTCCCGTGCGGGAATTCCATCCTCTCTTTGGATAAAATTTCTTAAGGGATCAAGAGAGAATGATCTGAGCTTCATTTCAGTACTTGTCTTTGGGCCACTCTTCCATATTCAGCCACAATGCAGTCTCCTTTAGAAAACTTCATCCTTTATGCAGCAGCAGCATCAACACAACTGCACCCTTTGATTTAATGCAAATCCTTGAGGAGGAGGTGCTCATTTCCTTCCGGGAGTTCTAATAAGAGGCCTAGGGACATTTATTTGTATTATTCTGATATTCCATGTCATGTATAGCCATTTTTAATACATAGATGCAGTAACTACGTTATTTTCTGTAGTATTATTTGTTATTCATGTATTTTGCCAGAAACCTTTGTTGGGTGTCTTTCTCCTTGTGTATAAGTGCTTAAATATCCATTTATTTGTTGTATGAATCATGTAAACTCTGTATCAGACTTCTATCATCATTTATTGTAGAAACCCTTCAGAAAATATGCTCCCTATGCTTCAGTAAAATTCTGCATACTCCAAGTCACGGAAAATCAGCAATTTTAAGCCTAGTCGGGAATGGAGGATTTGTTTAACATAGAAAAACGCATTGTTTTTTGCTGAAATTCGGCATGTGAATCCCTCTTGGCCTAATATAACATATCACAAATCCATGACCCTTTTTTTTACGCATATTTCTGAATACAGTCTTTTAGGGCCTAAAAAGCTGCTTTTCCTCACCTTTTTTAGAACAAAGGCTGAGTAAAGGTTTCTGCAGTACTTGGAATTGGTTGCTGAATGTTTTTAAACACTTTTTATGATATATGAAGCACAAATTTCTGAAAAATTCATTTTTCAGGCATGTCTTGCTGAGCAATCCCCTTTTGGGATATTACAGTAGTATCAAAGCAAGATCTTTGGCTCAGCCTGTGGCTTCAAGCCAAAGTGTTGAATCCCTGAAGGGGGAATATTTAAAGCTCTATAGACAGAGTCTGCAGATGTCCAGGTAGCCTCTGGATCTCATATTTTTTTCAAAGGTGACATATCCAATAAATTCCCCTGTAGTCAATCTCTGGAATAGAATTTCAATATTCCTGAAAAGGAAAATTTACAGCGCTATCAGAGGAGAGAAGAGGAAAATCAGAGATCAAAATGATGGAGAGGATGAGCTTATTCTCATCCATTTTCATATCCAAGAAGAAAGGGGAAGAGAAATGCATTGAAACTCCAAGAGGGTTTCAAGGAAGAGAGAGTTGCAGTGAAACCTCTAGGTTTGAAGAGGCAGAAGGAGATGCATGCACTTCCTATTCTCATAGAGGAGGTGAAGAGAAAGGATACCACTTAGAGCATGAAATCCTAAGTGGGTATTTGGCAGAATACAAGTGCCAACCTAGGGCTTTCAGAAAGACCCTAGATTTTCCTCAGTTTATTCAACTGAGAGAAGAGAAAAGACCTTGCAGCAAAGGAGAGATAAGAGGAAATAGATTCCTATTGTCTAAATTTGATGGGTCAGCTACAACAATAGGTTGGGCAAGAAAGTTTGAGGCATTCTTCATACTACATCCAGTGGAAGAGAGGGAGGCATCAGAAGTTGTAGCATTGCACTTGGAGGGTGAAGCCAATGCTTGGTGGTGCAGTCACTCAAGCTACACAAGAGTGACTTCTTTTTCTAAGTTTAATCAAGAGCTGATCAGAACCTTTGATGGAGGGAGATCAGAGGAGAGTAGACCCACACCACCATGGGAGGAGGCAAGTACCAACACTACCATGGCCTTGAGAGAGAAGCCTTCTACACTAGCAGTTGGGGCAGCCAACACATTGAAGAGAGGACCTCTTGCATCCATAGAAGATGTCCCAGAGGCTAAAAAAGGTATGCATAAGTTTCCATGTCTTAACATTTCAGAAAATTTTATGGAAAGGGTTGGAGATTTGGTTGCATATGGCCCAGGATCAAATGGTATTGCTGAGATGGACCAACAGGATTTCACTCCATTGTGCAAGCTTGGAGGATTAAAGGGAGATTTGAACCCTCAACCTCATGTGTCATTGATAAGTTACACACAACCCTTGAGGTTGGAGTGTGAATTCTTGGAGGATGGAGTGAACCTTGCTCCAACCAAATTCATGCAGAACCAAATGTTCATCCGGGAGTTGATGCATGAGATAGCCAAAACACCCTGGAGGAAGGTTACCGCAATGTCAAGAGATAGCAATAAGGAGGTTTTTCCTTCTTTACATTCAGATCCTTATGGGTTCAAGATGGTTGTGGACATGAGATCTTCTCTAAGAGATCTCCAAGGAGATGCCTTTCAGCACTTTATGAGAGGCAAAGAAAAGAAACTAGTTGTGGAGGATGGTAGATCTCATTGGAGAAATACCAAGATGCAGAATGATGAGAAGCATCCACAAGGAGTTGAGTGGATGTGGATGGGAGGCAAGAGGCTTGTAAACCACTTGCAATTCTATGACACTGGGCAACAAGAGGCAACGTTGTGCTGGCTACTCTTGAGAGAGTTTGGTCAACCTATGACATGTCCTTTTCCATGGGGTGAGAAGAGGAAGGAAGATTGGCAGGATACTTTCATCATGGGGCAGCAAGGAGTGTGGATTCATTATGATGGTATGGTCATTTTTTTTTCACTACATCAGTTGTATGATGGAGGTATGATGAGGCAGCAAAAAAAATTTGTTGCTTTGGAGGATTGAGAGAGAGCAAGGGAAGAGTTGCTCTCACATTTTGCATAATGTTGCAATGAGAGGAGATGGCAACATTATGGGGGAAGTCTTTGACATTGGGCATGTCATAGAATGGATTTATGAGTTAGCAGGAGCCTATTTGCATAGGCCAAAAATGTTGTCACTTTGGAGCATGAGCTTATTGGGGGAGTGTTCCCAGGATCACTTCATATTTGATGCACTTGATGGGCACAGAGGAGGTGAGATTGATAGAGTGGTGGATGGACTCATTGGTTATTGTGGTATGTTCTCCTTGACTTCGATTTCCAAGCATGGGAAGGAGAATTTTCATGCAGCATGTGGTTCATTCCTCTTCATATGGGTATGTCATGCCACTATGGAGGATTCATATATGGATCTTGTCACCATCTTGTCTTCCTTACATGGTAAGATTTCTGTTTTGGCATTAATTGATTGTTCAACACAATATTTTTATACTCTTACCATTTCCTTGCAGTGCATTGCTCTACAAACAGACAAGTTTTTCTTTGGGCTCCATGGTCCATCTTTGGCTAGCTATTATGATGGAGACAACCATCCAATGTATGATCCGGGGCAATTATATGGTTTCTTCTTGTGTGCTCAAATGACATATTCATCCATCTACTATTTGCTAGTAGGTGTGATGACTTATACAGCAAGCCATTTGTCAAGAGACAAATTGCCATACCATTGTCTGAAGTTGCAGTGGGGAAGACTGCGTTGTGACCACTTGAGAGACTGTTGGTACCTTCCAGCACCACATAGAACCTTCAGTATTTATTTCATCATGTTGCTGATCATGATCCTATTTGCTGATATTATTCTGGCCTATATGAGGAGCATGACTAGAGGAGGAACACATGGAGTGGGTGTGTTCTTGTGGGAGGAGCATCCCCACACTTTCTGCATTACATGATCTAAGGGGAGCATGGGAAGAGACATGGCCTCTACAGCAAAATATTTGTTTCTTTATGAGGAGGACCATGAGATGGATGGGGTACCACACGATGGTGATTTCTTATCCCTCATGTATGAGATGGGTTGGGCCAGCTTGATTCACAGCGCTAGGAGAGAGACCTTTGGAGGTCTAGCTTCTTTCTTGCCATCAAAGGGCAACATTATGGCAGCCCAAGATCAAAAAAATCTCTACTCTTATCTTAAGTGGAGAGGAAAGTAGCATGGGGTAAGCTACTATGTCTACCATGACCAAAATTTCAGCCCACCCACTTTGCGGGAGCTTCAGGTTGGGGATGACTTGCATGAGTTACCATTTTGGAGGGTGGCTAATTTTGCTTGGTTGATAGCTTGGGGAGGAGAAATTCAAGTGGGGATGATGAATCCAAATCTATATTAGCATTCATGCCCCAAGAGGACTGTCAAACAACCCATTGTTGCCTCCATGGATGATCCATTGTCACATAATGCCAGCTATTTGGATAGCTTACATACTTGGGTGAGGCAACTTGGAGAGATGTTGATGATGCAGCACCTTGATCTTTGGATGATTTCATATTATGAGGATTGTTGTAGGGGAGAAGAGGATACTCTTAAATCCTATCCTTGCAGCTGCTTGAGGACAAGCAACATTTGGGAATGGAGGACTATAATATTCCAAAATTTTCAAGCAAGCAAATTTGGGAGATTAGATTTTGATATTTTCACCTAGGAGAGGAATAAATGGGAAAGGAGGCCCTTGAATAATAAAATATGAATAAATTCCACCTTAATAAAGAAAGGTATCACTTCAGGAGTTACTCTTACAAGTGTGGATAGGGGCAAAATAGATGAGGACATAGTCAAGTTTGACTAAGTCAACATGCATTCTTGAGGAGGAAGAGATCACCTAAGAAAACCGGTTCAATGTGAACAAGGATCAACCTAAGACACTATGTAAACTAGATTGAAGATATATAATGTGAAAAGAGGCATTGGAGGTGGATTAGTTGACCCCCCCTTGATTTTGCGCGACCTCAAAGGAGGAAACGGTGCAAGGGAGACGGTTTGAAGAAAACTTCGCAAGAAGAAGTCATCTCAACATTGTGTAGAATTAGGGGTGAGGAGGCTCACAAAAGATAAAATAAAGAATAGAATCAAAGGAAATTCATTCATGTATTTATATTTCTTGGTCTAGAAACCAATTGCATACTTATTCATTTAGTCGGAGTTGTTGCTTTGCCCAAGGTAAAAGAATTCTCGATAATTCCATCCTCTGAATCCTCTCTTTAGATCGACTTGCTTAAGGGATCAAGAGAAAAGTTTGGCTTCATATCAGTACTTGGCTTTGGGCCACTCTTCCATATTCATGCAATGCGGTCTCCTTCGGAAAAATGTGTCCTTTATGCAGCAAGCAACACGATTGCACCTTTGATTTAATGCAAATCCTTGAGAGGGGTGCTCATTTCCCTCTGGAGTTCTAATAAGAGCCTGAGAAATTTATCTGTATTATTCTGATATTCCATATCATTTACATCCATTTTTAATACGGTGTAAATGCGGTTGTTTTACTGCTGATTATGTTTTGTTATTCATGTATTTCTTTGAAACCTTTGCGAGTGTTTTTCTCCTTGTGTATAAATTACTTAAATCTCAATTTATTTTGTATTATGACTCATAAACTCTATATCAGACTTATCTCATAATGATTTAGCCCAAGAAAACCTTTAAATTGGCTCTATGCTTGACCAGTTTTGGGCATACTAAGTCATGGGAAATTAGCAATTTTAAGCCTAGTCGAGAATGGAGGATCTATTTAACATAGAAAAACGCTTTTTTTTTTGCTGAAATTCGGCATGTGAATCCATATTGTCCTAATATAACATATCCCAGAGCCATGACCTTTTTTTTTACGCATATGTCTGAATACAGTCATTTTAGGGCTTGAAAAGCTGTTTTTCTTCACCTTTTTGAGAACAAAGGCTGAGTAAAGGTTGTTGTAGTACTTGGAATTGGTTTCTGAATGTTTTTAAACACCTTTTATGATATTTTAAGCACAAATTCCTGAAAAATTTGTTTTTCAGGCATGTCTTGCTGAGAAATCCCCTTTTGGGATATTACAGAAATGCAAGTTTATGCAAGTTTATGCAAATTTCAAGGAATTTTGAGTTTTGAACCTGATGTGTTTTGTAAATTGTGTGGAATTGTATAAATATTTTAGGTTCAAATGAATTTTGACATCAGTATGATAGTTTGTTTCAGTTTTTCAAGATCTATCAAGTTTTCTTGAAGAGTGGCTTAGCTTTCTTGATATTTATTACAAGGGGTTTACAGGAATTGGTGAATTTCATAGTTATGTGTTTCTAATGGATGAAATCTTAATTTCTAGTCATCCACCAGGGTTTATTTGGTTTAAATGAATTCTTAATTTCTCCTTTAAATTGGATAAAGTCTGGTTCTTCATTTTCATCCATATTTTACTTTTTCAAAATGCTTATGCCAAACCCAAGGATTATGAATGAGACTACTCAAAATTAGTATAAATGTGGCTCAAAAAAAGACTTAACTTAATGGCATTGCTCTGTAACATTGATTCCCAAACCACTCTCAAATTAAAACCTACTTTAGCAAGTTTTAAGATGAATTTGAAGTTTTTCATTGTGTGCGTTGTTAGCAATGATATTTGCATCCCACCCATCCTACCTTATTTTAATATAATTTCACCTCATCTCCGTCATTTTCATTTACCTTTCTTCATTTCTTAACCATTTTTCCCAAGGGTGCCCAAATCATCACTGTTCACAAGCACCAAACCCTAATTTCCTCTCCCATTGAGCTAGGGTTTGTTATGGAAAAAGAGACATATGAGTAGAGGAGGTATAAGGGAGGTAATTTCAGTGAGTATGAGTCCATTCCAACTCATAAACATCATGTCTCAATAATTTTTAAAAAAATCATTCCAAGGGTCAAGTCATTTGCCACTCTTAGGGCCGGTTTTTCTTCCAACTGTGTTTTTGACCAAAAAAAGATGAATTTAACAAAAGTGAGAGAGGTTTTTGTCCCTCATAATTCAAGAAAGAAAAAAATCCTTCATATTTTACACAAGTATCATGGTTTTAGAGAAATATCAAAACTACAAGTGCCACAAGAGAGTTGTTGCACTTCTTGAGTGACCTTGGAAAAAGAAATTTTTCTCATATCTGGAGTGTCCAAATTACTTTCTTGATGAGTCAAATGATAACTAGACAGAGAGATATTTACAATGACATATCATGAGCTCAATTTTGAGTTGAGGAAGGCCTCAAAAAGTTTCCAGCGACATCACTCTGCATTTCTGCACCTTCATTCAGCACTTTTTGACCCGTCTTGGGAAGTAAATTTTTGACAAGGTAAATCAACTCCAAACAGAAACCTAAAGGTATATTTGGAACGTAGACATGATAATATTTCCAAAAAGGTATCCTGGGCTCAATTTGGACACTAGGAAGGCCTCCAAATGTGGTCTGCAAAAAGGTGTTGCAGGGACGCTGCGCGTTTGCTCAGAAAGACAAGCCACATTCTCTTTGATATATGGTTGTGTTTCAAGTCAAATTCAAGCCTATTTCTAAAGCATGAAACCGTATTCTTATTCAAATATAATTCAATCCCTAAACCTAATCCTTAACTTTCACAAATTCTCCCCTAGATCCTTAAAAGCATTCTTCCTTTTCCATATTCCCATTCCCTAAAAAATCTCATTCCTAATAACCCTAATTCCTAGGTTTACTTACCTAGGCTCCCTTCATATTCCTATTTCCTTCATTTCCCAACAATGACCTTCACTTCATACTCCTTAATTTCATTCCATCATCCCTAGGGTTTTTGACACCACATACATCATGGCAACCTAGGAGAGGTGAAATTAGTAAGCCTAAGAGGGCTGATTTGGAAACATTGGCACATACTTATTAGAGAGGCCATAGGAAGGTGTTTGCCCCATAGAATGTGGGAGGGGCCTTGCTTTCTTCACCAACAAAGCATGTACACAAAGGCAAGGAAAAGATGGCAAAGGTGGACATACATGAAGAGGAAGGCCTCCATGAGAAAGAGGCAGATTTTGAAACTTGTAATCTTAGACACAATTGATGATGATATTTCATTGATCATCTGAGAGAAATAAGCCAAGATTAGAAACCTCCAAGCTAATCTTGAAAGGTCCAAGTTTTCCATTAACTTTGTCAAACAAGTGAATCAACAACTGAAGACCAAGCACACCATTGATGAGGTAAGATGCATCAAAGCATAGAGAAGCATGGATTGAGAGATTCAACCAAAACTTGGAGCAAATTTTGCTCAAGGCTCAACAGGACAATGACATTCAGAGAAATATGGCAAAGCATTATGCGATGAGGAACAAAATTGCAAGGGTTAAGCTCAAATGTGCCCATGCAAAAATTCAAGCTTTGACCAAGAAAGGAGAGAAAGAGAAGTTAGAAATACTTGCTGAGGTGTCACTCAATGCTTCAAACACTTAATGGGAAAGTACCCTCATAATTTTGGCACATTTTTGCACTTATGTTCATTTCAGCAATCTTTTGCAATTTTCAACACATAAATTTTGCCAAAGGCGCAGTGACCTGGATGCTGCGCTCTTTTTTGGAGCCTATAATTGACAAATGGCTACCACCATAGTGTTAATAATTATGAAGACATCAACCCTAGAAAGTTTCATAAAATTTGGAGGAGAACTGGTCCCTCAAAAGTCCAATAAATTACCAAATTTTCATGTTTCTTCCTGTTTTTTGACCTGGTTTCTGTGTGTTTACCAGTCCAGGGAGATTGGCTTTTTGACAGGGAAAATCAAACCCATTTTGAAAAATTAAGATATATATAGAAACTAGACTTATATATCTTTCCAATGAGCTATCATGGAGCTGATTTTGACTTCGGGAAGGCACTCAAAAGTTGCTTGCAAAAGAGGCCATGTTTTCTGCCTCGGCGATGCACGTTTGCCAGAAAAATGCTTTTTTCACAGTGTTCAACAAATTTTGAAGTTTCACTCCAATTTGACTTTTTACTTTGGAAAATGAAGAAATTTCTGATGTAAATAGTCATGGTGAATTAAATTTCATGTTTTGACTTTCATCTAAGGTAGATACATTAGGTGAGTCCTCTAGAGGTCAAATGAATCAGTTTCCTCTCTTTTAGAGGCAAATTGTTGGGTCTTCCTAGTCTTCAGTTTCTTGTTTGGCATTAGGTGTAACTGATTCCAATCTCATGTATTCGACTTTATGAGGCTAGGGAGAGTGGTTTTGAGGTCTATATGATGTATTTTATCTGTCATTGTAATGGTTGGAATCATTTGGAGGTTTGGCTTCTCAAGAGACATACTTTTGTATCAGTTTTGGCCTGGACATTAATCAAATTTGCAGCTATTTTTATGGGATTCATGTGGTATTGTGTTTAGTTTCAGTTTCTTATTTTGTGCTCATATGTTAGAATTTTTTGTGTATTTCATCCATCATTTCATTACTATTAAGTGAATGTTTTCAAGTTAGATGAATGAAATCCATAATTTCTATGCTATGTTTTGGGTAAACATTTATAATTTGTAATTTCTTTAGTTTAGAAATAAAACATGAATTCACCATGCTCTTTCGAGTTCCTCACCTATCTTTATCATCCCACTCATCTAAACCCTAAAGTGCTAAACATTGTACCTACCTTTCCCCATAGAACACCCTACAAATCTTGACCTAATTTCCTTGCCCTGACTGTTTGACTCCTCCTGATCCAGAAAAACCCTACATAATCAAAATCAAAACCCTGAGCTACTATACCTAGCCTAATATCTTCTTTCCGCAGTCAACTTGGTTGTGATCTATACAGAGAGAACCCTCTCCTGGCCTAGTAGGGCTAGCTACTTGACTAAGAGTGGTTTGAGGTTACGTCGGAATTGCCTTCTTCAGCTTGAGGTTCAATCCGAGTGATAACATGCATCATGTTAGATTAAAGAACACTCATAAGGGTCAAACTGAACGTGAATAAATTTCTGGTTTACTAGTTATTTTGATTCTGTGTGTTATTCAATTACATTCAACCATGGAAAATTAAATGTGAATTTATCAATGAATGTAACTTTATGGATGTGATATAATTCAACATGTCATTTCCTTTTCTTGTGACATTTAAAGGGGAAAAAAATATGCATGTACCTTTAATGTTTAATGGAAGTTTGGCATAATAAATATTTCAAGTTTTAATTATGCAGTCATACACAAAATTGATTTCCAAAAACCAATTAATATATGGTTTGTATATATGTTGTAATATAACTTCACATCAATTATATTTTGTTAAGAAAGAAAGAATGAACTAAAATTAAAAGAAACTTCAAACACAAGTGATATCATTATAAATGTAGGATGACGATAACTAAGACCTAAACCCAAAAATACTCTACACATCTAACAAAAAATAAAACCACATTTAGATGTTCTGAGGCTCTGCTTACATCACATCATAGTGTGACTCTAGGGTGTCAAAAATTTGGAGTATTTGCTTGGTTTCCCTTTCATTTTAGTGTATCCACATAGATAGTTCTTGGTTGAAATTTGTATCTTGTTATGAAGCCTCAAACCCTTGGCCAATTTTGATTTCTGGATATCTTTGTACACTAAGAATATCGTTCAAATTTTTTGATCCCTTCACAAATTTTAGATTCAGATTTGACTGCATTTTTTCCTTCTTCAAATATGATCTTAAAGCAACAACTTTTGTTTCAAGTTTTTAATAGTTTAATTTCTCCCAATATCCTAGTTGACCATAAAGTAAGTCGTCTTTTCTTTTTTCCTCATCTAGTTGCATTTTCAAACTGATAATGTATTCTTCACAGGAACTTGTATTTTGAAACTCATATCACTCCATATTGAGAGATTCATTCCGAGCTTCTAATTAAACCATATTATTTTTCTTATCCTTCAATTGTTGGATCAAAATTTCTTTGAATTTTTCAACCTCTTCAAGTTGCGGCTTCAATAATTCATCAAAAAATTGAGACATGCCTTCTTAAAATTTCAGCAGTTGTTCCTTCAATAGTTTATTATTCTAATTTATTTCCCTTTTCAACTCATCCAATGCAATAATGATTTCTCCTTCATATTCCACCACTCCTTCTTCAAAATCTGACTCATCTATAGAATCATGTGCCATGAGAAGACACTCATCACACTCCTCCTAGAATAAGGGCTCACTAATATCTTCTAGAGAGTCACTCTCTTATTCGGAATATAAGCTCTTTTTCTTTTGAGATTTTCCCTTCTAATATTTCTAGAACTTACTCAACAACCTTCACTTCCTTTTTCTTTTCCTCATTCTCATCTCTTGTGTAGGGAAATTTTGATGCAAAATGTCCAACCCTTCCATAGTAAAAACATTTGAATTGGAGTTTACCATTATATTTTCGAGACAACCTTTTTCATCTTCCTAGATAATTGTGCCAATTCTTCATCTGATTTGTAGCTGGGATATTCAAATTGATCCTTATATTTCTTATACACCTTATCTTCCTTTGACACCTTGAAGGAAATTTATCTATATTCTAATCTGTTTTCCCTAATTCGCATGTCATATGTAGTGAGGGTCTTGAGGAGTTGTCCCATAATGAGGGTACTAAGATCCTGCATTTCTTCAAAGGCCAAAATTTTTCATTGAACCTAATTGGTAGGGATCTCAAGATTTTCTGAATGATCGTTTCATCTTTGAGCTTGTCTACTATACCTTTTATCAAGTTCTCAAATTCCTCAAGTCTCACTGATACTTTCATCCTCTCTCATCTTCAACCTCTCAAACCTCATTCTGTGTTAGAAAACATGTGACTTTTTAGATTAATTTATATTTCCTGTTTCCATAGTAATTGGTTGTAACTTTAGATGGATTATTATTATTTTTATTATGATTCTTTCATAAAAAAATTAACATAACATAAACATGAAGATACAAGAAACAAAATAACACAAGATATAGGATCCAAACCAGGGTAAAACCCCTCTAAGGGGATAAACCAAAAAAATCTCTTCTTATTTAATCATATCAAATGAGATATCCAAGAACCATAACCACATAAAAATTCCACCTCTAGATGCCAAGTCAAACCTTTCTTCTTTCCAACAACTCCATTAGCAAGAGACCAACAACAAGAGATGTACCAAGTAAAAACATCCACAATTTCTAGCTCAAGAAGAAATCCTCTCTTTCATACTTCAATCCTCCACTTCTCTACCCTCTCTATGACATTTCAGACCACAATGCATCAAGTGTGTGTGTCCAAATGAGCTCCACATTCCATCTACTTATATAGTTCATAGGGGTGAAAAATATACATGTCCATTGGGGTAAGGCTGACTTGACATGTAGGCCAACTTGGCATCTAGAGGGGTTGTTGACCCAAAATTACATATTTGAAAATTATTTTATTTTTATTTTACAATAGTTCCAACTAGGAATTTGACTCTTTGACTCAAAAACCTATAAGCATGAAGAACATGCTTGTCTAGAATAATAATAATAATATTTTTTTTTTCTTTTATTTTTATTTTTACATAAAATACATAATGGTACAAATTATGAAGATCGAACTTAGTTACATTCTCCAAAACTCCCTCTTAACTAGGGAGGTATTCATAATTGTACACCAGGTACAAGGATTCTCTTAAAATAAAATATTCTCATAATAAGAATCAGATTAATAAGCCATATTTAAGCATCAACATCATAGCCAAAATTGTCAACATATCAAAACCTTGACTAACAAGCTCTATCTTTCATTTATATTACATCACAATTCTAGGAGGATTTACCCAATACACCACACTACCTCTTAAGGCACATACCCCATCCAGAAGTTCACCGGGTATGTCCTTTTAGGACTATTCTTGTATTGGATTCCCAATCCTCAAAGAATATCAGTCCTCTTTGACCACTCTTGTCTTGGATACATTTCCAATCCTGAGTGTCGATCCACAAGACAACTTCCTATCTTGGATTCACAATCCTCAAGGAGTAATATTCTTTGATTCTTATCCAATCTTCCAGACCCCATTATCCCTCCATGCCCTTCACTATATGTGTGATTGTTATTCCTAGCCTAGTGGATGACACATGAAGAAGAGAATATAATGTCCATCTCCCTCTTAACCAGAGAGGAGATCCTCATTCCCACCCAATCAAGGAATAAAACCTTGCTCCTTTTTAAACATTTAATGATACTTCTTCCTCTCTCTCAAGCATAGAGGATATTCCTTACTTCCTTTCAATTGGGAATTCATAACCATAAGCTCTTTATATTATATTCATCAATACATCAACTAGTAGTTCTTCATGGACATCTTCAAGTAGTAACCTCATGGCTCTTCCTCCCATTTGCATCTCATCATATTGAGCTTTTGTAATGGAGCCAAAATTTCCTCAGTTTGTGAAAATTTTTAGGCCATCAATCATTCATATCAATTTATTCTAGTCATCATCAATAGATGCACTATATTGATCCAATTGAAGTAGACCTGATCATAGCTTCCTCTAGTTATGAAAGTGATCTTCATTGTTATGCATATTGGGTTATCTTATTGTACACCCACCTTTCAATCCCAACATGATGTACAAATATTGACCACATAATCCTTTAAGGATTATCAAATCCATACACTTAATCCATTTATTCAATGAAATGAATTAAAAAAGAATACTTGTATCAACTTCCATTATGCATTTCTGCAACATATTTCCAGGTAGAAAAACCATATACCAGCCAGATAACTAATATCAAATCATCGATAAATTACCTCATTATGATGGAATTTTTTACAGATATCTTATTCCTCTTTCTTAATCAACATCCTTCTGCATATTGTAAAAAAATACCTCTCCATGTTATTTTAACTTTTTCAATCAAATTCCCATGGAACGAACTAATCAACAAGCTACAATATCTTCCTTCTTGGGGTTGTCATTTTCAACTCTTTCTCTTTATTCAGAAAACAATATTTGATGTTGATCAATATCATCAAATGAACTCTCCTTTCAACATATTCACATGGTTTATAAATATATCCTATCAGGGATCCAAGTCATATCCGAAGTAAATCATTAATATTAGAGTTGTCAAATTATAATAGCTTATTAGACAATGTGTCAAATTCTTCCATTTTCTCCCTATGAAATCAACATTTATTTGTATGATTTATATTCATATTGCAACAATATTACAATTCATATTTCAATCATCAATGTGTTCCAATAATTAACTCATTAGCTAGAAGTTTCGACATTATGTCGAACAAGGTCCTTACAATTCCCATTTTCCATCATGGTTATAAATTTTAAGGAGTCATCAATAAGCACGAGCGTTGATTTTATTCCACACTTCTCATATTTATTCCATAATTTTATAGCCTTCATTATGCATCTTCAATTCACTCAAGTACAATCAAGAAAAATATACAAGGATAAGAGCATGATGCCAATCTTGTCAATCTATGGTTTCCATGGTTCCGTAGAATGTATGCTTCTCGGGTTCTAGTTACAAACCCTATATTTATTAATCTAAAACTTATTAGAGTTTTTAACTTTCAATAGAAACATTAATCCTCGGGTTCTCAATTTTAAGTCCTAATATTTGTCTTATACAACCATTGCTAGGGTTTTACCATATACCCTAGATTATCCTTTCAAAATTTGAATATGCAAACCCTATTTGTTATTTCCCAAGTACAAGGGTTTCCTTAGAGGAAACAATCAATTAGGGTAATGAATTTCACTTTTATAGAGTTTTCCAATCCAAGGATCATCTAGGGTTTATGAACCCTAGTAGTTACCAAAAAAATTCAAAAAAGTAAGATTCACAAACCCTAGATTCTTATCATGCAAAGTATGTTGCAAAACCCTAATGCATTTCATCTCAGGATCTAATATGCATCATTCCCTATAGTAATTATGCAAAACCTTTATCCATCATAAGCTCGACATGCATATAACAATTATACATAGCTCATAAATTTTATGTACCTTTATATTTCTTGATTATGAGTAACTTCTTCAAAATTACTTTCAAACTAGCTTGCCTACATTTTTCCATCCTCTTTCCGAGATTTTTGTTGAGAAACTAGATTATGCATTGACATTATCATGAAAAATTCTTGCAGAGATGATTTGCATCAAACTCAAAATCTTTCTCTTCCTTTTAGAGTTTTGTCAGATTAATATCCAGAGTAATTTCTTCATTTATATAGTTCCTCATAATTGTTCTTCTCATAATATACACAACTTGGAACTAATTTTGGACTATCTTTTCTTGGAATATGCCATTATGCTACTATGAGATGATCCAAAAAAATTTCCATCGACCATCATCTAAATAAATTGTAGCTAATGTCAGTCCACGTAACATGGATTCATAGGATTCTTTCCATGTCAATTGTCAACATCCATATGTAGGTGTGATCCTTCCATTTGGTCGTAAACCCACTCACTTTTAGGCTTGGTTATCTATTAAATATTAAGGAATTAACAACCTAGTCAAACCATGTCACACTTTGACTATTTTTTATTTAAAACCATATGCGAACAAAAGGACGAGCCACGGTGCCACTGAGAAAGTGCGCAGGTATAGAGAATAGGATGTGATCCAATGTCAGAGTGTGATGTGTGATTCATAGTACCGTATATAAATCTTGATCATTGCAAATAAATTCACATAATTGATATTCTAAATTCAAAAAGTTAATCCATTATAGTGAAAATTTTCATGCAAGCTTGTCACTGATGTAATTCTTGAGCTATAATTACTTCATTTATGGCTCAATGCCTTTGATATGTGAGCTTTACTATGATCAAGCATACCAAAAGAATGAGTCATCGAACTGATTCTAATTTATTGTATAAGTGATATTAAATCACTCTAAAATTGTTATGCCAATCCACACCACAAAATGAAAACATTAGAACATATATTAGAGTGAACATTGTATACCAAACCTTAGTGTATATGACATATAAATATAATCCATAGAGAATTGAAGTCATAACAGATAATTGTGAAATATAGTAACTGTGAAGTGATACATATAAGTCATATGTGAGTATCTATTAAGCCACATGGACATATATTCAAACCTCCAAAAACCACATCTATGTCACATCATATATTCATTTGAACCACTCAGAAGAATAGTCGAGCCACATGAGTAAAGCTTCACATCAAAATACGGGTCGGTGTTTTTAAAATTATATGCCCAAAATCTTGATCAATCCTCCACAATTCATCAAAGCTTAGCAACAAGAAATCATACATAGAAATAATTCTATCCATAAGACAACATAGTGTGGTCTTAATTCTCCTTTCCACAAACCTTAGCTACGATACCATGTTAGAAATCAAGAGGATTTGTAGATTAATTTAGATTTCCTTTTTCCATAGTAATTTCTTGTGAATTGAGATAACTTCTTATTAATTTTTATTTTTATTATTTCATCAAACAATTACCATAACATGAACATGAATATCACAAAAAAAAGACACAATATATACGCTCTAAGCCAGGGAAAAACCCCTCCAAGGGGAAAAAATAAAAAAATATCTTCATATAGAACCAAATCAAATGAGATATCCAAGGCTCATAACCACAAAAAAATCAACATCTATATGCCAAGTCAAGAGATTATTTTTTCCAGCATCTCCATCAGCAAGAGACCAACAACAAGAGATGTACCAAGGCATAACTTCCACAATTTCCACCTCAAGAAGAAATAATCTCCTTTAGACTCTGACCTTCCATTTTTATTCCCTCTCCATGATATTTTAGACCACAATGCACCAAGTGTGTGTGTCCAATTAAGCTCCATATTCCATCTATTTATATAGTTCATAGGGGTGTGAATATATGTGTCCATTGGGGTAAGGCTGACTTGACATGTAGGTTGACTTGGAACCTAGAGGGGTTTTTGACCCAAAATTACATTTGAAAATTATTTTTCTTTTTATTTTAAAATAGGTCCAAATAGGACTTGATTATTTAACTCAAAAACCTTGAAGCATGAAGAACATGCTTGTCTAGAATAATAATAATAATAGTATTTTTTCCTTTCCTTTAATTTCTCTTTTTACATAAAATACATAATGGTAAAAATTATGAAGACAAAACTTAGTTACATTCTCCAACATTTTGTAGGTTTGAAGATTTTCCTTCATCACTTTTTCATTTCATTCATAGCTATTTTGGAGTTCATCCTAGATATCTTTTGTTGACTTACAATGCATTACTTTAATGAGTTCAGTCTCATTGAGTCTAGACAAAATATAATTTTTGGCCTTCACATTATTTGTATATATATTCTTTCCATCATGATCTATAGGAAGAGTCATAGGAATATAAATAGACATCAACACCCAAATTAATTAGATATGCCTCGATAATCATTTTCTATATAGCATATTTTTCTTCATAAAAATAGGCACTCTATATTCTTGGGAAGCCACAATACCCTATAGGTCTCCTTCCAACAGTTAAGTTGCACCTGAAGGAGATGGATTTGATACCAATGTTAAGTCCCTATATTAATAGTGTAGTCCCTTATTATGTTAGTGTATCCCCCCTTATTGTTATTGTTGTACCCCTATAACCCCCATATTGTTATTATTGTGCCCTTACATTATTATTGTTAGGTCATCTAGGATTGAATTGTGGCCCCACTAGGATTATATTGTGGCCCCATGGACTCCTATATATAGAAGGAGGTTTTGGTCATTTGTATCATCCAAGAATTTTTCACTTATGTAATGTATTGGAGGTTGCCCCCTTGAAGTGGCTTATTTCTAAGGTGTTGATATCTCTTTTCTTATATTTCTGGAGCTGGTTTCACAACATTTGGTATCAGAGCTTTGAGATTCTAGGGTTTCGCTGCTCCAAACAGGTCATCGTGGAATTTTCATTATATCTTTTTTTTCTACGAAGTCGCAAAAGTTGAAATTTTTAGAGTGCGAAGCTGAAATCTGAAGGAACATTTTCGCAATATTTCAGAGCTTGGTTCACCATATTTTGGGTGATTTGATCTGTGGAAGTTAGGTCTTTTTGCAGGCTCCCTAATTTCATCTCAAAGAGGTTATCGTGGGGAAATATTCATAACTCTCTCTCTGAGCATCGGATTGGAATTCTATAAAAAGTGACTAGAAGTACATAGACTCTAGTTTCCTATCAATAAATGTTAGAGCCGAAGGGGGAAACAGTGACATGTGACAAGTCGTACAAGTTCACTCTACTGAACCAGTCCATAATTAGGTCATCGTAGGATATTGGGAACAACTTTGTCTTAATGAATCCAAATTAGGTCAGACCTGTGGCATTCTAAAGAGAATTTAGAGGGATACCTCAGTGCCAAATTTTAGATATTGAATATCTGAAATTACAAAGGTAATTCAATTTCAGTATCGAGCTCCTCAAAATCAAGAAAAAGGTGTGTATTTGGTTTTTGAAATTGCATAACGTTTGTTTGAAAAAGTAGTTTGAAGTGATTACAAGGGCATATTTTAGAATTTTTATCATATTTGGTTCTATAATGCCTCCAAAAAATAATTCCATACCCATTAAGCCCTCAAAAATCTATACTATGATGCATGAAGAGGAAGAATTGCAGTATGAGATATCAAAATTACGGTATCAAGTGCAACAAATTTCGATATTACGAAGAGCAACTGAAGATGACATAGATGGTTTAAAAGCAGAAATGAAGGCTAAGCTAGATGGTTTGAAGGATCAAATAATAGCTAATATGGATGATAAATTAGTGGAAGATCACATCGAGCATCAACAACAAGTTCTCTAACTCTCAAAGGATAACGTAACTTTGGTGCAGAATCTAATGAAACAATAGGAAGATCAACATCACATCGAAAGAATTTTTGAAGTAGTCATAGAAACAAGAACTCAACAAGTACGATAAATTTCAGAGTATCTCAGCAAGTGGAAGAACTATCCTGTAGAATATTCCACATGGGAGGATGAGAATTTTATACAGAAGCATCAAGAAATAATCAAGCATTGAGGACAACACTTGTTTGAAGGAGAGGGGCATGTTAAGTCCCTATATTAATAGTGTAGTCCCTTATTATGTTAGTGTAGCCCCCCTTATTTTTATTGTTGTACCCATGTAACCCCCATATTTTTATTATTGTTTCCTTACATTATTATTTTTAGGTCGGCTAGGATTACATTGTGGCCCCACTAGGATTATATTGTGGCCCCATGGACTCCTATATATAGAAGGAGGTTTTGGTCAATTGTATCATCCAAGAATTTTTCATTCATGTAATTTATTGGAGGTTTCCCCCTCGAAGTGGCTTATTTATAAGGCGTTGATATCTCTTTTCTTCTATTTTTGGAGCTGGTTTCACAAAAACCAATTGTTGGGATCAATCAATACTGAGAGCGGGGTAAATCAATATTGATGGGAATTTAACAATTCACACCTTTAAATTATAAAACAGTTGATAAAGAAGATAAAATCATGAAAAAATCAAGCAACAATACACAATAAAACAAGAGACACAAATTTTTAAGGTGCAAAATACCTTGGGAAAAATCCTAGGGAAAAACCTATGGTATTTCTCTTTTCCACACAGGGCCATATATGTTAATTATGAAGAAAAATATAGGTTGTGGAAAATTATTACACAATATAAATCAAATATGAAACCATATTTTCAGTGGAGAAACAACATCGATCTCCTAATTTTCAAAATCAAAAGATCCATCAACCTAGGTTTGTAACTCAACTTTGGAACATCAACACTTGGCCACATACACTATCATAAACATGAAAAAAATTAAATTAAATTCATTACAATACATCATATCAAATGTTTCTTTTTGACATCAATGCCAAGACCAGCCACCGATGAGTTGGATCCAATTTTTGAAGGATGCTCTACTTAGGTAAATTCAACCAAGATGTAATTCATGGTATAGAGTTCAAAGGACATTCTCCTTCAATTACAGGAAATAGTAAAAAGGAGTATTTCCTCTAAAATGTTGGGTCTATTATATTCACACAACAAAGGATGGACACTAGGTGCCTATACAACACAAAGATAGACCTCTTCACTACTTCCTACAGGTTCCTTGATGATCCTCACTCTTTCTAGTGCTTCTTGTGCATGATACAACTAGATAGCCAAATTATTTCAGTCTACTCAACTTAGTTTGAGGGTTATTCTCACTGGTTTCCAATCACAAATCAAACATGGAATCCTTATAGGTTTATTGTGACTCTAAGGGTGATTTTGTCTCCCCTTGTAGATTCACTCTCTCATAGGATCTACAATCCCCAATACACACCCAAATTTACATGTCACTAGTTTTACAATGGGTTCATGGTGATTCACATATTCAATCTCGTAGTATCCTCCATAATTACAAGGGAATTATCCCTCTTTCTCCTAGTGTCGCCTTATTGCATAATAAATTCAAGGCTCCTTCTCGGTGTAACAACCATGGCTTAAAGTTTTATGTAATAAAGTATAATAAAGGAAAATAATACCAAGGTCATGGGACATGTATTCCAAGCTAAATGTGGGAAAACACTTTAACAGGAATCACTTATGGTTTAATAATGGATATGGAAATTAACAAAGGCATTGGACAAGGAAAAGAGGCAACAATTTGCATTTAATTTTGAAAATAAAGGAAAATAGGAGAAAAGGAATGTGAAGGGACACAAATTTTCATGCAAGGGAAATTACAGGAAAAAAGAAGGAAAATGAAGAAAAAAGGAGGCATCAATCATAAAAAGGCATCAAAGAAACGATTCATAACTTTTTTCTGAGCCTTTCTCAGTTTAGTTTTGGTTCTCATTCACTCTAGAACACTTAGAGATTTCTTGGAGAACTTTGGCATTCACTTGTATTTGGCAAAAGGAAAGAAAGAAAACAAAAGAAGGAAAAGAACAAGCAAAGGAAAGTGAAGGGAAGCAAGGATAAATGTGGATCAGTAGCTTCAAAAAGAATATCTTGTAGGTAATATGTTGCATGTGTGATTTCCTTGCTGGGACGTGAATGGATGGTTAAACCTTGCCTTTCCATTTCCTGGATAGTCATGGTGTGGTGGGATTCATTCTTTGTTGAGCTTTGGATTATCAAAAGGTTTTGGAACCGAGTGAGGTGGTCTCAGGAAAATACCAAGAGTTGGGGGTGGAGATGAAGTTTCTCTAGGAAGCCCTCGATAGGTGGGTGGAGATAAGAAAATTACTCAAGGTATGGTGAAGGAATTCTAACGCATCCAAGCCTAGTTTGGTTTTGTGATCTCGGTACCAATTTAGGTAAGATCACAATAGCTTGAGGGCGGATATGGTTTAACCTCTAGAGTCCCTATTTGGTTATGTCTTGTTTTATTCCATGATACCCCACATTCATTCTTGGAATATGGAACGAGGGTGATTGGTTGAAAGAAATATTTGGTCTAGACCAATCTATGGTCAGATGGTATGTGGTGTTAGAGTCCTGTAATTTACAGTATCACAAGGTGAATGAATATTTATTCCTTGAAGATTTTCATATTATATATATATTTCAATATTCAAAGAATTTACAAAGAATAAAAAAAAAAAAAAAAACAATAAGAAAAAGAGGGTGTAAAAAGGAAAAGAAAGCCCCACAAAAAAATGAATAGTTTTGAAAGTGCTCCAAATCAAAATTCCACTACTATTTAGAAAAGTTTGTTCAATCATACAGTTTAAGCATGATTTTACAATTTTGAATTTTTGTTGATTGGCTAGAAAATGAATATTTTGCAAACTGTTTAATATTGGCTTATCAGTAGATAGGTAGAAAATGAAATTAGCTCAATAGCTTAATCTGAACCAATAGGAGAAATAAGGGATATGGGTTAGGTTATAATTTCAAAAGAAAAATGTTTCAGGGCCTGCAAGTCTAAATTCACCCTACAAAAGAAGAAAATTGTTAGATGAGTAGTTTGGGTAAGAGGTAGAAAGTTTAAGGAGAAAGAATGAAAGGAAAAGGTGAAATTTATTCCACCAGGTACAACATCAAAATCTCATTTTTCCTATGATGGAAGAAGATCAAAATATAGGGTGTTTACACTCAAAAGGTGGAAAGGTAGTTATGTTTTAAAAAGTTTGGATTTAAAAATCGTATGAGGCATACCTTATGTCTAAATTTTATCCTAAGTCCTATATAAGTGCCACCAAGTCCCAAATTGCAATTCGCATCGGCATATTGCAATTATTTCTTGCCAATTCATTTGCTATTTCACAAGCTTCCCGATGTGATATCAGTGGGACCCCTTCCTTGCCTTTTCACATCGGAATTTCGCAAATATTCCTTGCCAATTCATTTTATATTTCACAAACTTCCCAATGCGATATCGATGGGACACCTTCCTTGCCTTTTCGCATCATCATTTAAAAAATATTCCTTGCCAATTCATTTGCTATTTCACAAACTTCTTGATGCGATATCGGTGGGACCTCTTCCTTGCCTTTTCGCATCGGCACATCGCAAATATTCCTTTCCAATTAATTTTCTATTTCACAAACTTGATGATGTGCTATTGGTGGGACCCCTTCCTTTCCTTTTCACATCGACATTTCGCAAATATTTCTTTCCAATTCATTTGCCACTTCATAAATATTTTGATGCGATATTAAAGGGACCAACCTTTCCCTGCCACATCACCCTTCCCCCACTGCCCATCGCACATCACATGCGATATGATATAACAGTTAACGACAAAGACTTAAATTTGCGAAATACCAATTTTTGATGAGTTTTGGGTTGCGATGTTGCAATGCGATATCGTCATTGCATATCGAAATCGACGATTTATAATTTTATTGTTAAGGTAATCATAAAATATGTGATTTGCGATATTGTTTGATTGGCGATTGGATCCTTCCGCTACCCAAAAATTGCGTCATACCCCAAAATTTGACGACTCATACCCCATTGATCATTTTCCACCTTCCATTTCACCTTCGACCCCACCATTCACTCATACCTGCTAACTATCCCTCACCTTTCCATCATCCCTGTGCATCGTCGCACATCCGACGATTAGTTATGTTTTTCGCCCCCCCCAACCTCCGAGCTTTAACCACAGGGGGTTGGGGGGGGGGGGTCTGACCTGGGTGGTATCCATTAACACTGTCTCAGCTACGTGGCACCCCCACAATACTTTGCAGCCCTCCCCATTCTGATACCGCTCACCACTCTCACTCCCCACTACGCATTTTTACCATTGTTTGTACCGTTGGCGCCACATGCACTCTTGCCTACCTACTTCACTTACTCACATCACCTCCCGCCAAGAAGCTGTTATGCCATGAATGGCTAGACTATTATTCAATGGGCCTGTGCCTAATTAACGACCACCAAATCATAGTTTAAATCTCAAATTCAGCATAATAGTAGGGTTAACTTTGTTATTACTGTCAATTTTTTGCAGATTTCAAATTCGCAGGAAAATTACAGAGAAACACAGTTGAAGAAGACTTTATCCATCAAAGAGAAATTATCAGTTCTCTACAGTTCAATAGTAGGGTTCTCTTTCAACTCTTCTCACAATCCCTTTCAATTATATCCCCTCCCTGGTACTAATTTGTGACAAATACCCCTCTATTGCCTTATTATTTCATCCCATTCTCTACTGCACAGAGAGAAACAAGATAAAGAAGACAGAGATGCCTCCAAAGCTATATCAACACCCCTTTAATACTATGGTCTACCCACAAGTGGACCTGGATCACTTGGCCTATTGGCAAGAAAAGAGGTCTATGGGGTGAGACCCAGGTTCACGATGGAGGCCAACAAGGTTTTCTGTAGTAGTCTATCAAAACACCGACATTTTCACCCTGCTCTGAGGAGTAGAGAGTCTCACCCAAGGCATGTCAAGACCTTACTAAGGTTGGGATCAGATCAGGTATCGATCAAGCATGACATATGCATAACCCAGACATAACTAAGTACTTTGAGTAAGTGTAAATACTCCACAGATAACAATACTTATGAACATATTCAAAATGATAACCAAAAATTTAAAATAAGAATGGTTCTTTAAAACTGGAAAACAATACGAGAACTCGGAACCATGACTTCGAATCGGGATGTATTGCATTAACAAAAAAATATAGTTACAATGCTCCACGGAGAGTTCTTTAGTAAAAGTAATTACAAGCTAAAGTCAACCAAAGAGGCAGAGCAGAATGAATGAAAGGAGGAGACAGAGACAGAAAGCGCATGAACAAAGTGCCATGGCTCCTGTTTCATGATCTCTCTTGTGTAACCTCCTTTCTCTCTTGGCCATTCTTTATTTGCTCTGTTGCAACAGTTAACAGTTCTTCCTTAACACTCAGGTTGTTTGTTGCTCTCCCCGATTATTGGGAATTCCACCGGTTCTCTTATGTGCTTCCTTTTGCCATACATGCTTGCTTCCCCAATATGATGCCACATGCTCTTAGTTCTTCACAAACCTTGATAGCTCTCTGTCTACCATGATTTAGTTCCCACTGTTAATAACTCAAAGCTGTTTGTTAGGTGTAGGATACAAAAAGCCCTATGGGCCTAAGCCACATCCCTACCCCAAACCATCCCAGGTCAATTGTTTCTCTTCTTAGTATCATTGGTTTAAGCATACATGGCCCATCACCTTGCTCCCTTTCCTCTGCGTGTCCAAACATGGGCCCCAACTCTGGGACCTTTGTTAGTGCTAATGCTTTGAGCTCTCGGAAGCTAGCGATGGCCTGTTGCCATCCCTGCATGAGCAGGTCTGTTTCTATTGTGACCTGGGTGACCTCTTTCTCTCCTGAGATGGCTGGTACGCTACCAAAGATGTGATTGATCTGAATGTTGGCCTCAACGGATGTTTGATGCATTGCTTGGGAAATAGTCTTCACAGGCTACCTAAGCTCTTGGAGGGCTTTTTTGGTTGTAGCTGAATGCTCCTCAATTTTTTTTATCTAGACTTCCAGCTCCTCCACTTGAGTATACAACTGGTTGAGTCCGTCAGGGTTTGTGGCTTCCTGAATCTCTTTCGATATCTGGTGTAGTTGTACCAAAACTGCTGTGATTTCAATGTGAGTGAGGTTGAACATTCATGTAGACCCTTCAGTAGGTCATACACTTCCTTTGACACTATACTGAAAACTTCCTGCATCTCAGCTACCTGGTTCTATCTTTCTACTATCTTCTCCATGTAGACGATCGCTGGGTTTGGTAGCGCGGGCCTAGTCTCCAATGCTACTTTCAGTTCCTTGTTTTCTCAGCTAAGGTTTGAAGAGGCCACTTAGATGTGAATGGACCGTCCAACTATGTCACTCTCTGTTATGTCATCTAGTATCTGAGTGTTGTGGGTTGTCACTGTGGGCCAAATATCCTGAAAAACCTTGGTCATCATATCCAGTTGGCCCTGTAGGTGGTTCCTCTCTATCTTTAGTTGTTTGCACTCTTCAGCAAGTACGATGATTTGTACCTGTTGCTGCTCGAATCTCTGCTGGAGTTCTGTGTAAATCCCTTCGGCCTGCTGTGTTGTCCGCTGAATGAAATTGTACAATTGCGTCGTTCCTCAGGTCTCCATACTTTCAACTTCAGAGATATCTTGATTTGGCTGTCTCTGTTGGAGCGGTTAACCGCTCGCAATGGACTTGGTTGAGTGCTCCTGTGGTAAGAGTGGAAGTGTTTGTTGTGGCAGCGGATTACTGGGGTTACCCATGTTTAAATTGGGCTGCACTTGCCGAAGTATCAGGTTTGCTTGCTAAAATGAGTTTAGCTCTTCAGTCAGGGTTGTTGTATCTGCAGTAAAAGATTCCCCTCGACTTAAAAGTTCTTGGAAAGAAACCTGTTCAACCAGGGTTTGGTTAACCTCAGGTACCACTGCTGTATCGAAGTTAACCTCTGCCTTGGTGTCCCTGTTTGTTTTACTTTTTACTCTGACTAAGTCAGATATGGTGGCTGATGTGGAGGGTGTGCGAGTTGGATGATCTTTAGAAGTGAATGAGGTGTTGGTCAATGAGAGGTGAGTGTGAGGAGGTGATACACAGGCATTTAGAAAATAATAGGGGTTTATTGGAGGTAGCTCCTGAGTCAACTGGGGCTCTGTCACTGGATCTTCTCTAATTGTGGCCTCCATATCCATAAGTTGTGTTTGATCTTCCCTTGTGAGATCAACGAATTGGCTGGACATTGTGAGTTTTTCCTTCTTGGCCTTTGGTGTAGCTACGGGTGGCTTTGAGGCTTTACTCTTTTTGACGAGAGCCGTGGTTGTTACTGGTGGTGAATTAAACAAATTAAGTGGTATGGTTGTGAGTAGGGGGACTGCAATGGAAGAGGATGCAGAATTTGAGGCCTGAAATTTCATAAATGTGGGAAACAAAGATGAATCACTTGTTAAATTTTGGACTACCCGGTTAAAGCTATGTACCTTTTTATTCAACTGCTCTATGATTCGGGTCAGCTGTAGTCGCGACATTCGAGCCATCGCTTCCTCCAATGTTTCTACTAGCATTGGATTCGACAGCATGCCATCAAATGAATAGATGTAAACTCTGCTTCTAACCTCCATTGCTACTCCTGGCCATGAGCATACTTCTGTGTGGAAAGCCCGCCTGTCGATTTGAAATTTCAACGGCCTCATCTTAAAGGTCGATTCTGGCACACATGCTGGCCAGATGTGGGTTTGCTTATGGTTAACCCGAAACCATACTTGCGTAGCATAACTATCTAGAAAGTTCCTTGGAATTCCCTATTGGCTCATCGCGACATCCACTATCTGGCTGTACCAGAAATTAAACGCTTCCTCGTTCACCTCCTTAGTGCTGGGGTCACCTGGTTTTTTCCAAAGTGTGAACTTGATTGCTAATGGTTGGCCTGCTGCCACTTCTAGAGGTTGCCTGTTTCCTGGAAATGTCCATTTCCACATGGCCAATGCCATTATAAGATAACCATAGATGAACCTAGTGGCCCTCTTATAGTTGTCCTCACAGGCTTCAAATAACTCATTGAGCAGAAATGAGCACTAGTCCAGTTGTGCCCCCTGGAGACAATGCTCTGCAACTGAGATAGTATCCAATGTACATTCCCCTTTGGTGTAGTGTCTCATTTTTTTGCTTGCAATAAAATAGCAGGAAAAATTGACCATTGGCTTGTTGATCAAGTCTATCTTGGCTCCTTTTCCCCCCCTCTTGGTGTCGTACTTCCTATAGTAGTCACCATCTCTCACTTTCTTTGCTATCTTGGACACAGTTTGGAAAGCCATGGAGATGTCTCTCCCTTCTTGCGATAGCCTAGTCAATCTATGAATGTATTCCACATGAATTGGCATTTCTCTTCCCAACCACATCGACCCATTGTGGATTCTGCTCAGCAGAAACTTGGTGTACTACATCGCAGCCCCTGTAGTGCTGAACACTAGAATATTTCTTAGGTTCAGTATGGTGGATTTTTGAACACCTATGAACTCTGGAAGTACTCTTACCGCTTTTTGTTCCGCTTTTGTGGCATAATTCTCCATGTAGACCTGTTTCTTCATCGCTGGAAATTGGAAGGAGTTTGTTAGGTTAGTATCAATCAACGACACGCTATCATATTTGCCTACCAGGGATTACATCTTCTGAATCCTTTCATCAAGCTCGTGCTCAACAACTGCTGGTGCTACTCTGGTCATTTTAGCTCTTCTCTAGTACACTTGCAAAGATACTCCTTCTCTTTCCTTATGAATTCCTGTTTTTGAACACCTCCCCTGCTCTTCTTTTGGTGATGTTTCTCTTGCTACCTTTGCTATTTCTAGTTCTAACTCAGACTTCTTCAGCATTCTCGCACTTTCTTTCATGCAAGTTATGTAAGTAACCGACATGCATGAGGTTGATAAGACCCCATAACTAATTAAATTTCCATGCCTTCCCCTACGGCTATAATCGTGTGATTAGTTACCAGGCTGAGGTGGGTTCTGACAAAGCTGATTGTGTCTTTGGGGTTTGGGCAAACGTGATGGGTGATGATTATGGTTTATTATGCAAATTTTACTATAGTATGGACGATGCTAATTACGCCAATTATTTCTCAAATCTCGGTAATCCTACAGACTGACATGGGTACTATGAGTAATGATGATGGAATGATGTTCGACATGCTTTTCCTTCTAACGTGGATGGCACGTTGGACACTACCCCCCCGACCACAATCGGTTGCATTGTGGTCTCTGCATCGCAACATTGAATTTTTCTTGTGCTATAAAATTTCTTTATTGGGAATCCTATCTAAGATCTTCTCTGGTGCGAGAGAGTTATTGACTCTATCTACTCTAATCTAATCTACCCTACTGACTCCTCTCTGTTGTGATAGTTATGGAAAAAGAAATGTGAAACTTACTCATGGTAGGGTTTCAGGCGTGCGTCGTTAACCCATCCTGGCAGTATCTAGCTGTTCAGTGGTGCTAACCGAATTGCTCTTGAACCTTTGATTTTGATTACGTGGTACTATCCTAGCCAATCCATTTGCAGTTTCCCTAGGAACTTCTGGTACTTACTATCGTAGAGTAAAACTTTTCCTCTGACCTTGAAAGTTTTATGCTTGATATGGTAGTCGTGCCAAGATTTTTGTCTCTTTTTTGGACAGTTTGTGGAATTCTGCTAAAAACCTATCTTCTTCTAGTGCCTATAGTTCCTGTAACTGTTCCTTTAACGAGTCTTCCTCTGATAGCTAGAGTGAGGTTGCGTTTAGAATGCTCGGTATGACAAACTCTATTGGTACTATGGTTTCTCTTCCATACACCAGCTGGAATGGCATCTAGTTATTGAGCCTCTTGACAGTTGTTCTGTACGCCCA
This sequence comes from Pinus albicaulis, assembly GCA_034641835.2. Lineage (NCBI taxonomy): Eukaryota > Viridiplantae > Streptophyta > Pinopsida > Pinales > Pinaceae > Pinus > Pinus albicaulis. Next base: position 628,013,515 of record CM076580.1, on the reverse strand, counting down.
CAAGGTTACTGGTATACGTTTGTCCCAGTCATCTCGTTGAGCATTGCAGATCTTTGTTAAGCCCTTCTCTAGGATCTTGTTGAATGCTTCTACCATACCATTGGCTTGTGGATGGTAAGGGTTGCTTTTGTGATTTTGTACAATGAAGTTTTCGAGCAAGGATTTAATGGTAGCATTGATGAAATGCATACCTTGATCACTTGTCAGACTTTTTGGGCAACCAAACCTGCTGATTATATTTTCAAATATGAACTGAGCCATTTTTTTGGATATGAAATCATTCATTGGCATTGCCTCCGCCCACCTTGTCAAATATTCTGTTGTCGTGATAATATACCGGGCCTATGAGTGTGTTGCAGGAGGTGCGATCGGGTCTATAAAATCAATTTCCCATTTCTTGAATGGTTGTAGTGCTTTTACTGGGTGCAGTGGGATCTCGTCTCTATGCGATGGGCATCCCATCCTCTGGTAAACATCACATTTCTTTATGAACGCCTTACTGTCAATGTGTACCATAGGCCACCATAAACCCGCCTTCAGTACTTTCCTCGTTGACAGTTTTTCTCCTACATGTCCTCCCACAACTCTGTAGTGGCACACCCACAGCACGACCTCCCTCTTGTGGTCCAGGATACATCTTCATAAGATTTGGTCCAGCCCTATCTTGTACAAGTGTCCAGCTATCAACTGGTACTCTGCCGCTCAGACTACTATGTGTCTTCTCTGGACTGCTGTATATTATTTTGGGCATTTTCCTGTCGTCAGGTAGGTTGCTATCTGATCTAGGTATTCTAGGTTGGCTTCTACTCTGAAAATATCAGCATTCGGAAGATGATCATCTAGAGACCCTCAATTTTCTCCATTTTCTATCCTTTACAAGTGATTAGGCCCCACATTCAGTCTCTTAGGTTTTACTATCACCTCAAAGGTGAATTCCTGAAGGAGTAGGAGCCATCTATGAATTCTTCCTTCTAAGACTGGTTTGTTTACTAGGTACTTTAGAGCTGAATGGTCTGTGAAAAACTTAAACATACCTCCTAGCAAGTAGTGGCAGAACTTTTGAAGGGAATACACCATTGCTAACACCTCCCATTCTATTGTAGTGTAGTTTCATTCCCCTGTGGATAATTTTCGACTTTCAAAGTAAACAAGGCGATCAAATGAAGTGTCCCTTGGTTGAGCTAGAACTGCTCCAAGGGCGATACTGGAAGCATCAATGTGGACATGGAATTTTTTGTCCCAATCTAGGTGAACTAATATTTGTGCACTTGCCAATTTTTCCTTCAAAGTATTCAGGGCTATCGTGCAACCCTCTGTCCAGTTGAACTGTTCCGATTTCCACAACAACCTCTCCAATGGGGCTGTTAACTTCGCGTAGTTGCGGATAAATCACCTGTAGTAACCTGTGTGGCCTAGAAGTGACCTCAACTATTTCACAGTTTCTGGAGCCTCCATGTTAATTATCATTTCTACCCTTTTTGGATCCACGCAAACTCCTTGTTTGCATACAATGTGTCCTAGCAGTGTTCCAAAAGGCACCGCAAAGATGCACTTCTTTAGGTTCAATGAAATCTGGAGTTGCCTACACCTATCAAACATTATTCTTAATAACATCGCAAGGTATTTTAACAGGCTATAGATAGTCCATTCATCCATATAAAACTCCAAGAATTTGTGGATGTAGTCGCGGAATGCTGCTATCACAATGCGTGAAAATATCGCTAGTGCATTTTTCAAACCAAATGGCATTACATGATATGCGAAGGAGCCCCATTCAGTGGTGAAATTTGTCTTTTTATTATCTTCTTCCGCTATCTATACCTGATGGTATCTTGAAAACCCATCCGTAAAGGAATATGCCTCATTTCCCGCAACATTGTCAAGGACCTCATCACTGAACGGAGTAGGGAATGGTCATGTATGCAGGCATTATTCAAGTGTAGTCCACATAGACTCAAATTTCATACTTATCCTTTTTGCTTTTTATGACTATTGGAATTACCCATTCTGATTCCTCCACCGAGAATATCAACCCTACCTTTAACATTATGTCAATTTCTTCTTTAACTTTTTCCTTCACCCTCGGATTCAACCGATAGGGTCTGTGATTGATTGGTCTTGCATTGGGCTTTAGGATTATGCACATTTCTCCCATGTCCCCTTTGATTCCTTTCAATTCCGCTATGGACGATGGGAACAAGTCCTCATATTCCTGTAGTAGACTAAATATTTCCTTGGTCATCTTCGCATCCCAATAATCATCGATTGATGCCAGTTTGGGCTTTTCCTCGGGCCCAATGTTCATTTTCTTGGTTTTTAGTGGTAGCAGATGAAATCCTTAGGTTTTCCGGTCTTCCTAAATATCTCGTTCCCCCTCCGTCTCTTCAAAATACAGATGTCTAAGTTCCTCCAGATCATCATCGTCCATTTCACTGTTTATCTTTTTACATGCTACCGACTGTATGATGCTTTGGTTTGGGAGTGGTTGCTCATCCTCCTCCTGATTCTTCGGGAAGAAAAATACCTTTTTAATAGCTTGTAACACTTGGGTGACTGGTTTTTTTTTTCCTTCAACTGAGAAGCACTGTGTAAATTTCCCCGTAACTTCTCGCCAAGTGCTACTTCCTCTTTTCCTCTCCTCTATTAGGTATTAAGCTTGTGGAATCACATCCAATGGATGTATAAACTTATGGACCCACAGCTCCTTCGGGTATCCTGTAATGTTCCATTGATCTCCAAACTCTTTCAAATGTTTTCTGGGGTCTGAGTCCACTTGGATTTTTTGAGCAAAATGTGGTTCTTCTTCTCCCTTGAACCTGGCTTTCAGTGTTGCAGCAACTTTGTCCCATCGCGACAATGAGTTGCGGTGGTTACTCCACCATCTTGCAGATGTGGATTGTAGAGCCATGTCCATGAGTGGGACCCTATGGTCCTCTAGTGGTTTATCTTCTATTTTGGTAATGAAAGTATTGACATCGTTCATATCAGAAAAATTTGGGTAATCTCTTACCCCAGTCCCGATCCAATTGATTCTTCTGATGTTGGTGCTTCATCTTGTATTGGTCTCATATCCCCCTTACTTCCAATCATCCCAGGCTATCTTTGACCCCAAGTTTGAGCTTTGGATTCTTCTCCAACATACAAATCCTCCTGCCGTCAGGTTGATGTAATCTTCCCTTTTCCTTGTAGTCATTTGATAAAGATGGTCAAGAAGCTGAGCATCTTCTCTGTTGTAAACAGACTCTATGTATCGGGGACCTTGATATGGGTCAAGTGGCTAAGTGACTCTGACCTCTCCATCCTCAACGATCATCAGTTACTTCTTTAAATCTATTACTGTGTAATTTTCAAAAGCTCAGTAAATCCCCAACAATGCTGGATAGGGATCTTTGTCCCCCATAATGTCGATGACCTCAAAATATGTGTATGTCTTTACTCCCACAACAATGACTTCGACCTCCTCCAGTCTGCCTATGGGCACAATGCAGTACTAGTTTTCCATATGGAGTTGAATTGGTGAGTATGTTAGCCTCGGCTTTCCCAATGCTTCCCATGTATTTCTTGGCAAGATATTTACATCAGACCCCAGGTCAAGCATTGTTTCCTTAATTTGGAATCCCGCAACATAATTATTCACTTGGAAATATTTTCCTATCCTTCTCTTATTTCTCTTCACTCTTCGTATATATTTTTGTGTTGCGTCGGTTGACTCTCCTGCTCCTGTGGCCTTCTGCACTACTCTTTCGAGGTTCTGCTTTAACTGTTCTAACATTGGCACGTTGTTAACAATTTTTAGAAATAGACAGAACCATTCTTCAATCATATTACTTGAACTAGATTGGTTCTCATTATCTTCCTAGGTCTATGGCAATTCAATTCCTTTGCTTCCCCTAAGATGGGAAAATGTTTCCACTGCTTCTTGAAAGAATTGCTTCTGTCTTTCTAGCCTAAACATTGGATTTGGAGAAGCTGGCCTTATCCAGTTTATCGGGTCATTCATTTGTGCATCCTCCCCGGTTCTTTTTCCTCATCACGTCACTATGGTCACATGATGCATAGCTTGAGCCTCTATTATTCTCGGCTCTGCATTTACCAGATTTGTTCCTCTTTGTTGGGCCAGAATTGTGAATTACAGATAAATCACACTTACCTAGACAGGTGCTACTCTATAACAACAACTGAAAGACTATACGACTATTTCTCCTAACTCAGAACAGATACATAGAGAGGATTGGAGGCTTACTTATTCAGTCACTTCCAAATGGATCCTTCTGTCACTTCTGTTGCAGCTTAAAATTCAAGCGGTTTGTGAGCTGAATGCTTCTTGCAAGAAAGAACATTGAAACAACATAAGATGCAATAATATAGATATCTATTCAAGCTATTTAGCTAAATCAGTAAAGCATAAACCATATACATCAATTAAGATCTTACAATATGGAAAATCAAAGCCAATACAAATGCATATAGAGAAAAATAAGCAGTACTCTTTATTGATGATATAAGGAGAGGTTACAACCTAGTGACTGATTTGAAGTGACCTTCCAGCAACGTTCCCAAGCCTCATCACAGTATAAATCTCTCCAGCAGCAACTTCACAAATCTAGCTCTCAATTGAAAATTCTCTAGCATTTCTGTACTCAAATTCTTCCTTCTCAAGCACTTAGATCTGTGCTCAATTTATAGATGAACTGTAGTTTGTTTTGCAATCAATAACTTTCCATAAATAAGCAAGACATGTTTCCAATCATGTAGATGTCAAATGGACGCTTGGATCCAAAGCTTGACACATGTGAACTCTTCTAGAAGGCACTAGCCAAGTGGAGATTCCGAAACAATGAGAATTTCGCTCCTAATGTGACCAACACACCTGTGAATGTCGGGAAGTGCTTTGCAGAGTAGCCTTGCAAGGAGCTACCTGCATATGAAATTCACTTAGGCCCCTTAGAGCCTGCGTTGGTGAGTTATCATATGCTATATAATAAGCTTCAAACCATGGAAACCTTTGCTTGATGAAAGTCTTGCTTGATTTGTCTTGTTTCTTGTCTTAGGGCATGTAGCAACTAAAATGATAGGGATTGATAGACCCTTGTTCATTGGTCCTGGAGATGATGCCCAGTTAACCAGGTCATTGGGAATGGTGCCCAAATTGACCTATAACAATTTCCCCCTAAAGCATGAGATCCAAATAATAAGAAAATTTGATTGAGATGCTTTACACTGTGATGAGTCTGGAAACGAAGTGGAGTGGTCACCTACATCAATATTACAATACATTACATCATGATATATCCTCTTTTGATCATAATTTCTGAGGGTAGGCATTCCCATGTTCAACACATAAAACAATCTAATAACATGTACATAATTCAGAAAGTCGTTTTCCTTGGAATGTTGCCCAGATGGATACATGCCTACAGATATAGGCCCATGTTTGGATGACAATTTGTATGTAAGGTCACCGTACAGATGATGTGTACAAAAATCCTGAAATCACAGCCCGGATGGATGAAACTAGATCCGGGGTCTTCTTATCTCATTCACTCAATCATTCAGGTACAAGTCTAGCCATGCGAATATATGATTTGTAGTCGAACATGGAAAGACATCGTTTGATTACCAACCAATGAGGTGAGCAGTTAACAAATGAGAGAGAACCACCATTAATGGCAATGGCCCTCAAGGTACTGCAGTACATTTCGTAAGGCATGAATAGATGATTTGATGTCGAATGGAAAACAAAATCTTTCGATCAAAGGTCCGAAAGCGAGGATCTTGTCGATGCTGTAACAAGCCTCATGGTACTAGAATTTAATGTTTCTAAGTGAAATTCCTAGATATTTATTTGTTGTTGACAGGAATTCACCTTATTTCAAAAGAGGAGTTACTAACTTCAGAGACAAGGGTATGACTTGATATAGCAATTTTCAGGGATGATGTTCATGAAAATGAAGGTTTATGAGTATTGAAGAAGGATGAGGTTTTAATCACTGGATGACTTCTCTTGAACATACCGGCGACACTGTGATGAGTTGGCAGCATTGACCCAAAACCGAAGTGAAGGTATGATGAACCTTAGGTATGAATGAACCATCAAGATGATTACCCAACCCAAACAGTCACAGACATGGAGTGAAAGAAGTGTCATGTTCAAGACCGACTTGCTTCCAAAAAGAAACTTTGCTTACTTTTCCCAAATTTTCCCCAGTCATTTGTAGACTAGTACCACTTTATTTTTTAACAAGCTTGAGGAGGATAACATTTTCTTGATCTATAATTCAACCCTTCGAGTGAATAAATTATCACTATTTAATAATTTAACAATTCTAGCGATGAATGAAACTCGATTCTTGCCATGATCGACAAGCCGGTCGCTATTTTATGTTTTAACGAGCTTAACGACAATGATAGCCTAGTCCTTTTTCATATTTAGAGAGTCTAAAAAAGAGGACGAAAGAGAACTCCAAAATTAATTTTCGTAAATTTGTCACCCAGATCCGAAAAGTGTAAAATAATATCTGAGAGAACCTCTTTGGTCATGTTTAACCAAGGTATTCTTTTTTCGTAAATAATCCATCTTAGTCTGGAAAAGGGTTAAACTTATGCTGAGTAGATATCAATTCATTTACTTTAACGAGCTTGAAAACACAAGTTCTCGGCAATATTTTCACATTATCAGAGTCTGAAAAGAGTTGAAAGAAGACTCCAGGGGTTCCTTTCTTGCTGTTATCGAAGCTCGGAAAAGAGATAAAATTTCACTTCAAATCCTTTTTTGTTTTTAACAAAGCTCAAAAAATAAGGAGAAAAAGTATGCTTCGCGGTCAAGTCATTCTTTGAATAAATCTGCACGACTAATCTGTTCATCAGTTGTATTTCTTGTTCAGAACAACATCAAATGGATTAAAAATACCTGTTTCATGATAAAAACATAATAAAAATATAGTCATAGCAATAAATTTAACTTGAAAACAACTAAATGACTATAAAAAGTAGTTTCACTATTCATTTTTACCATTCCATAGTTACCATTTGCATTTTGGAGCTCTGAACTTTATTTTTCCCTTGAACTTCAGTTGTTGATTGTGGTCATTTCTGTGGACGGATTTCGTCACCGTTTGATCCAGGTTAGTGCCATGAACCTCCTCTTCCCTTTAGTATTCACTTCATTTCCATTCTTTGCAAATTTTTATGGTTTTGAGGCCCCTAGGGTAAATTCTGCCCAAAATGAGGGCAACACACCCCTGAATGTCAAAACCTGTGTTGAATATCAGGTACAGTGAAGGGTACCTGCATGTGCAACGCACTATCTTAGCACAGGGAGTGCATTGTGTTGGGTGTGGAGCCTGATTATCTTGTTTATTTTGTATCACAGTGTTGGAACCATGTAACTTAATGGGGCGGCAACGCCGCCCATAATTAAACGCCACTGGGGTTCCGGGGGGGTAGGGCCGTGACTAAGGAGCCCCCCCTTGGCTAGGGGTTTTGGGGGAGCACCCCCGAAGCTAAAAATAGATGTAAAATTTTTGTGCGTTAGCACTTAGTCAATATGGGTCGTTCATTAGGCGGATGATCCGACGGTAGAATTCGTGCTTAGTTTAGGTTTTTTGCCTTAAGGCAACCCTCATTGTATACAGAATATTGTGGCTGTGTATGGTATGTGTATTCTTGGAGAAAGAAACAGAAAGGGAGACTGTGAGAGAGAACATAGGATACTACAACAGATCTGCTGTAGGTTGTGTCTCTTCATTTTGTTGGATAATAGAAAGGAAGGACTGGCTGTTCGGGGTGGACGTAGCCCAAACTGGGTGAACCACGTATATCTATGTCTCTATGGTTTTATGTGTTTTGTGTGCTTGTGTTTTCCGCATATTTTATGTGTTTCATTGCTCTGTAATATTTAATTTTCTAACACGTTGGGCGCAATTCAAGTTTTTGATTTTCATGTTGTGCTCAAAATTTGCCTAGTTTTTTGCAATGATTGGAATCTAATGGATATTATGATTGTATTTCAGGTTTCCATCGGATTATAATGATGATTACATGGAGGGAAAGATAACATGAAGAAAAAGATATGATTTCCTTGAATGATCTGGGTACTGTAAGAGCCCTAAGAGATTGTGGACTACTTAAGCACTTCAAATTGTCGGGAATGAGGAAAAAAATAGAACTCCTGGAGTTCTTAGTTCGAGCATGGGATCTGACGATAAAGGAATTTCACATTAATAAAAAAGCGGTTCCCATAACATTTGAGGACGTGTATTTTCTCACAGGTTTGTTGAGGATTGGTTTTCCCATTTCTCTCACAGGGTATACTGTTGGAGGAGAGACAGTGAGGGATTATGTTATGTAGTATTTCTATCCAGGGGCAGAACCTAGAAAAGATGGAAAAATAAACATCCAGGATGTCAGGAATTTTCCTTTGAGAACCATCATTTTCACGATTGCTAAACTTGCTGGCACCGTTACACTACATGTAGCGAACAGATCGTATATGCAGTATGTGCTAGAGTGCTTAAAGCCAACAGTCTTTAAATGTTCTGAAGTTGTTCTATCTCAAATAAAGGAATAACTGAATAAAGCAAAGGGAGGAAGGAAGAAAATTTTCAATTATGGTTCAATCCTTATCTCCTTCGCTTTGGAAAGGATTCCAATGATGCAGCCACAACATGTAACATTGGATATATCTAGTCCTAGAGATCCTCGAATGTAGAGATGGGTAGAAATCATGGGTTGGCATGTAGGCCGATCGACCGTTGTGTTCTCTACTACATTATTCACCTGGTTCTGGTGACATATCATCTCCATTGATGAGTATGCATATGCAGGCGTCAATTTCTGAGGAGATACAGATCTAGTATTACCAGAAGGTGCTCAGTGGGGTGCAATAGGTAAGAATGATTCGACCATGTTTTTTTATTTTTCTAAGGTTTATACAATGTTTTTGTGTTTTTATTTCTTTCCAAGACTAAAATAAATGTTTGATGTAATGCAGATATTGGTCATGTTCAACCAGTAGAGGAACCAAAGTGCGAAGTAGATGCACCAGCAGAGAGGGCTGTTGGGAGAGTAGTCCTTTAGGACCTTGATATGGCTGAGACTCTGGCTGAGCTTCAACAACACATAGAGGGGTTGACCTTCGAGATTGAAGATTGCCGGATCGAAGAGCTTCCCATGCGACTGCAGTGACACAATGTTGGGGTTCCTAACCATTGGATGTGGTTGCTCTATAGGATTGCTAGATCTATAGCAAGTTACCATGAGCACCACTAGTTTACTTGTGACATTTTGCATACATTTTCAGGTCAGATGACCAATGTGTCTTGGGAAATTTTTTTGTAAAAACCTATAACTATCTATCTATATGATTTCAGAGTTTTTCCTATGTTTAATGCACAATCCTATTCAATGATGTGAATGTTTTCTTAACCTATGTCACAAATTTCTGTCTAAAACTTGATTAGCTAATGAATCAATTAAAGTGTTCAAATTTCTGGAAATATGTTGATATTGAATGAAATCAAAATGTCTCTCCAAAATTCGAACTCTTGGGAAAATTCTAAGAAGTGTTGTATTTCTAACAGTATAAATACTAGTAAGTTGTAATACCACAATTTGTGAGTCTAACCTTATGATTATGCATTTAATACCAAATGAAATGGAATTAGAGAGAATTTCGATCAACGCGCTATAATCAACGATATTATTCATCGATCTACCAATACAAATCCCTTGAAAACTCACTAACTCGCCGTTCGGAATGAAAATGGCCCATGCTGCAGAGGATAGATTCTGCGTACTATGACTAGTACCATCAGCATATCTAACAAATGGTTATGAAGATTCATTCATCTGCGATGAAATGTAAAGTAGATTACTAACGTCAAGAAAACTCTAAAAACAAATTAAGATAGTGAATTCAAATCAACAACATATAAACAATATAATACAAAAAAATTACTACACTCATGATTAAGCATAATAACACTTCAAATAAAACCCATTTCTAGGCTGTGCCAATGGAATCCCATCGTAATCAACTAACTCATAGGTAGCCTTAGCAAGAGATCTTTTGACAATATAGGTGCCATGCCATAATGGTTCGAATTTCCCTGTACCTATTACATCAGCTTCTTGATCATAAAGAAGGACCAAGTCGCCCTCTGAGTAGATGCGAGGATGGACATTTTTGTCGTATTGCGCTTTTATACGTCTCTTATGCACTTCGTTGGCCAATTGGACTTCACGACGTGTTTCATCTAGATGGATGAGGTTAAGGAGACACACTTCTTCTTTTGAGGTGTCAGGTAACAAGTCTATCATGAGTTTTAACGATGATATTTCACATTGGATTGCAAAGATAGCTTCCAGACCATACACCAATTGAAAAGGAGTAAATCTGGTTGTGTTTCTCACCGAATTTGGATACACCCACAAGGCAGAGTATAGGATCAAGTGCCAGTTCCTTTTATGGACTCCTATCATTCTTTGAAGCATTCGTTTAAGAATTTTGTTAATAGCCTCAACTTGTCCATTTGATTGTGGATAATAAGGAGTAGAATTATCATGTGACAATCCTAACTTGGCAGTCAATTCAGACATCATATGGTTGTGAAAATGCTTCCCATGATTTGTAAGTATAGCCTGTGGGACCCCAAACTGTGCAATAACGTGGTTGAAGAAAAATAATGCAGTTGTTTGTCCTGTGTTGTTGAATGTAGGCATCGCTTGAGCCCATTTGGTAAAATAGTCGACTACGACAATAATATAACCATGCCCCCCAGACGAAGGAGGGTTACAGGTCATGAAGTAAATACCCCATTTCGTAAATGGTCCAACAGAGACAACATGATGCATTGGCACTGGCGGTTTGCGGATTTTACGATAAAAAATATGGCATGAATGACAAATTCTGAATGTGAGGATGCAATCTCGAAAAATAGTAGGCCAAAAGTAACCATCGCGGAGTATCTTCTGCACGGTAGCATATCCAGATAAATTTCCACCACAAGCCCCAGCATGACAATCATTTAACACTTTTTCGGCCTCCTCATGGTTGAGGCACCTCCTTAAAATGGTATCGACACCACGACGATAAAGTGTATCACTGACGATAAAATAATATTTAGCTTGGTATCGAATACGTCATTGATCAGAGTGAGAGGTATTAGGTCGAAAATTTTGGGTTTGGAGATAAATGATGAAATCCCCATACCAAGGATCAGATGATCCGATCAGAAACAAAGACTCGTCTGGAATACATGGTTCCAACGTAGTAGCAGTACTATCAGAGGGAAGGTCACAGAGAAGCTTAGCCAAAACTAAAGACTTCTTTGACTTGGATTTGATGAATTCCAAATCAAATTCCTGCAAAATGAAAATCCATTTTGAATATTTCCCCCCCAGCAATTGATGTGATAAGATGTAAGTCATGGGGTTGCAATGCGAAACTATTGTTGTTTTCCGGAGCAAGATATAATGGTGAAATCTTTGGACAGCTTGAACAGCTGCCAAGGCAAGCTTTTCTACATACGAGTACTTAAATTCCGTATCATTGAGATTACGACTCAAATAATATATCGAATGTTCAATTCCACCTTCTACTTGGACCAAAACCATAATGATGGTGGTTTCAGCCGCGATGATATATAATAAATAATCATTTTGATAATTAGGAGGATACATTAATGACACTCAGAAAAGATGGTCCTTGAGAGCATCAAAATAAGCTTGCGCAACTTTGTCCCAATAGAAGGGAACCCCCTTTTTCAATAATCGAGTAAATCCTTTAGCCATTTCGGTGTAGTTTGGAATGAACCTTCTCAGGAAGTTAGCCTTTCCTTGAACTTTCTGTATCTGAAGTTAGTTTGATGCTGCAGGAAAATCAAGAATGGCCTGTACCTTCAGTGGGTCTATTTGAATTCCTTATTTTGAGACTACAAATTTGAGCAATCAACTAGAACCAACACAAAACACACATTTGTGTGGATTGAGGCATATCTTGTAGTGTCGGTAGCATAAGAAAATGGCTCTCAAATGCATCGGGTGACCAGTTCGATTTCGTGAATGCGCTGGTAAATCATCTAGATATGGTTGAAAAATGTGCTTTATGTCATTGAAATCATAATCCATTGCTCTCTGAAAAGTTGCCCCAATGTTCTTTAAACCAAATGGAAGTTTCCTATATGCGAATGTGCCCCAGGGATAGATGAATGTTGTCTTATGTTGGTCATCTGGGTGGATATTGATTTGATTGTAGTCGGAAAATCCATCCATGAATGAAAATATTTTGCATCCAGCACAATTGTCAATAATCTAGTCGATAAAGGGAGTAGGATAGTTGTCTTTTGGATAAGCCTGATTGACATCCCGATAATCGACGCACACTCTAATGGTTCCTTGTTTTTTCATAACAGGAACGATATTGGAAACCCACTCAGTTAGCAGAACAGGGTAAACGAAACCAACACGCAAAAGTTTTTCAACTTCTCCTTTGATGGCAGCGACTTTCTTTGGATGAACAAGACGAAGCCGTTGACGCACCAGTTTGACATCAGAGTACATGCTAATAGTGTGTTCAACTATACTAGTATCTATGCCTGGAATTTCATCATAAGACCAAGCGAATACGTCACGCAATTCACGAAAAAGAGAGCAATATGAATCAAGTTCTGATGGAGAACAAGATACACCGACATGAATATTTTCTACTATGCCAGGTTTGGTAGAAATATCGATAGAAATCATTTCTTCGACATTTGATAAATTTCGCTCAGAGTCAATTGCATTAATTAGTAAAGAATTTGAAAATAAAGTTTTGATGTATGGGTGATATATTTCACTGAGATTGTTTTCTTCATAATCAGGAATATGGGAAAAATGATGATAATATTCCCATGGTTCTCCTTCTAACATCATAGCTTCCAAAATATTTTCATCTATCAAAAACTTTGAGGAAAATGGATCAGATGGAGTACCAAAATCTAATGAACGATCAAACCAAACACTCAGTGACTCTGATTTTGGATTTACTGCCCAAGCCAAATAGATTGATTGATATGCCAGCTAAATAGGGCTAGGTGGTAAAAAATCATCCAACGTAGAAATATCAAAATCACCCGTACTCTCCCTTAAGCTATATGGAGTGGAAGAGATCATGTAGCAGGTCTCCATTCTTGCAATTTCTGCTGACGTCGTAGGCGGCGGTAATGCAAAGGTTCCCATAAGAGTGGAATCCTTTAAGAGTCCTACACTAATGTTCTGATTTCTAGTTGGGGTAAGTGAACAAACAGAACGCTTCCAGTTACCTACGAAGTGGAGGCAAAAGAGGATAATTTATTAATGACCGTGATTGTACCTTTATGTGGAAAGGAAATCATTCTAAAGCATGTAGAAACAATGGAAGTCATTTCATATACCCATGGTCTTCCGAGTAAAATATTATAGTCAAGGGGTCCATCAACAACCTCAACATCAATACTTACTATTTTTCCCCCTAATTCAACATGCAAGTTATTGATAATACCACAAGGTTTATATGTTCTTCCATCAAAAGCCTTCAACGGCGTCGATGATTGCGATAATCGTGGCGAGCCAAGTGACCTCCAAAAATTTAGAGACATAATGCACACAGATGCTCCCTCATTAATAATAGTGCGATGAAGAAGGTGATTGAGAACATTTACTTGTATGGAGAATTCCAATTATGCTGGTAATTGCGACACATAGCTCATATGATTAAAGACAACAAGATTAGAATCAGTCGGATCAATTCCACCAATGGCCGACAATAAAGACTGCTTTTGGGAGGGAAAATTTTGTAATACCTCAAGAGCAGACATAGTTGAAGGGGATTGAGCCAAATCTTTAACTATATTATAATTTTGTGTAGCTCTTGCTCGAGGATTATATGTTGATTTATGAATTACTCCCTTCGGTGGCTTAATTTTCAATTTAGGAATAACAGTAGGTGGTAGTGATTCAGTAGATGGATTCATTTTCGAGGTAGTAGGTTGATCAGTGGCCATACTACCATAACCTTTATTCTGCGTCAACACCAAAATATCTTGTGAAGGTTTTATGGTGGATAACATTAACACTTGGGAACTAGGAGCTGGATCCATAGCAACCAAATTAGTATCCAGATTTGGAAATGGGTCTTTCAAAACAGTTGATGTTGGCTCAAGGGGTCCTAACCCAGGTTCAGTAAACAAGGTTTGCCAACAAACCCCTATACTACTGGCCCTTTCGGCAGTGACCTGCTTTCACAGGTCAAAGTCTCACCCAAAGTAGTATGGGTGGGTGCTGGAACCAGGTTTCTGCACCCTGAGAAAGGATGGGTAAATCAAGTAGAGCAATGCGAGGTTTTGTAATCCCCAATTACCTTATTCTACGCTGAGTTAATTAAGTCTCTATTCGCATCCACATGCACTAGATCTATATTTATATACTTGTTATAACATCAACACAACAATACATAACAGAACATAACAGATCTAGATCCAAGAACGTAGTATACAGATCTTTCGCAGCTTAAGGACAAAAAATGAATAATACAACAATTATTAGTAATTCACATAAAATTACTCACATATTCAGTTCTCTAACAACCTTTCACATTCATTCATTCATCAATTCTTCCTTACAATTCCAATTCCCTTCCCGCCCTACGCACATAGTAGCAGGGTCCGCACACAGCTGGACTTGGATCTCCACACACACAGCCAACAGGAGTCCGTTCCCCAAAACCCAAAAAAATAGCTTAAACAACAGATCACGTCAATATCTCATCATTTCCTATCCTTTATAATACAAAATTCATCTCTATTTATAACAATCTAGCCTCGACTTTCCTATGGTCCGCAACCCATGGTTTTCGGATCCCTAGTTTACCCTTTCACTCATTACAATGTGTTCGGTGCTTTGACCCACCCCAAAACCCCTCTGCTAGGCTAAATATAATAAAAAATATTCAAAATGGACTAGTTTCATAGCTTGTTAGGAGACCCCATTCCAACAGTCCCCCAACACAATCTTGTGACTCATCCTGAGTCACTGCAGTGGTGTGGCTTTGATTTGTGTGCGCAAGGTAGTCAGAGTGCAGAGGAGTGGTGGGAGTACTTCCTTACTCTTGGCCGCAGCTCGTTGCAAAATGTTGACCAGTGTCAGGGAGGCAAGGCCATCTGGAGCCGCAGTAACCTATTCTAACGGCTGGTGGAGGCACGTAATGGCAGACTGAGCATCTTCAGCGAGCCAGAGTGCGGTGTCGGCCCATGGTTTCAAGTGTTTTCAAATGACATGCTTGTTGTGGTGAAGGTTCTCAATCCTGTCCAAGATAGCTAGATGCTGCACTGTTAGTATGAATCTTTTGTCGAAAGCGTACGAAAAAAGACCACTTTAGCTACGCATAACTTATAGCCCTAACATCAAATGTGGCCGCTAATATCTTCAGATCTGCAGTTAGTTGATCAAGATAAGTGCTGCAAAAAACCAGATCTATGCATAGAAAGACATTAAGAAGTAAAATTAAGATTTTACTCCATACATCCAATAGACAAGACAAGAACAATGTTTTTTGAAAGAATTTTTGTATTAAGGGCACCTGGGAGGAAAACAAGAAGGTGTATCCAATTCTCCTCAATGGGATGGGTTCTTGGAAGTCCTCGGCACTTCAGATCTAGAATCTCTCTCTCTTGTTGGTGTAGAAAACCCAGACAAAGATAGAACTCAAAGGGAGCTCACACAACAAATAATGTAGAATGTGACCAAGTGTATAGATCCAGAGTGATCTAATAGGCAACAAAAGGTGAAGAATGGTAGGAAAAACCCTCCTATTTATAACAAAGTATTGGGTCATTCTAGATCTTGGTGCATGATTAAAATAATGTTAACCAAATCTAGATCCACCTTTTATGGAATATTTTATTATATTTGTTGGAGGGAAAAAGTATTTCACTTGGGTCAAATCCCTTTATTTGTAAATAATAAATAAATAAATGATTTATTTATCATTTTAAGGAAGTGGTTGAAAGATAATCAAATAAATAATGATTTATTTAATTATTTATGAGTGATTTAGTCATATTTAACAAGGAATATTATTTAAATAAGATTTAAATAATTATTCCTAGAAAATAATAAGACAAATAAAGATTTATCTAATTAATTTCTTTGTTTTGGGTTAAACATGACCAGGAAAATCAAACAAATATAGGTTTGTTTAATATTTCCTTTTGGGGTTTCCTTTTTAGACCATAAACAACCTAATAAATGTGTTTTATTAAGTTATTTTACATAGTGAAAGCAATTTTACTTAGGGTAAAATTGGTCTTACGTGGTGTACTTGGGTCCATCTAATGATAGTAGGTTAGATGAACAAAAAATGGTGTAACATGCACAGAGACGGTGGAGGGTGAGGAGGCTCTGACTTGGTCCAGAGCAGCTTCCACCTGCTATAATTTAGTCTAGATATGCTGAAGCGTGGAATGGTGCTGCACTGCCGTTCATAATTGTGTAGCTATTTCGACCAATTGTGTGCCCCGGGTCAGCTGCTCTTGAATAATATACGTTGCCTCTATGACCACTGCAATCTGCTGGTCTCGTAATTCCTGAGGTATGTCATACTGCTGTCTCCTAGCTTGGTCACGGTGGCAAACTTCGTGCAACACTCTGGTGTTCAGTCCTTGTAGCTCTATGTGGGATAGCTGTGCTAAATCAATTTGGATGTCCCCCGTAGTTGGATCAGGATCATTGACGAGGGAAATTCGAGGGAGGGAACACATATTTCTTCGGCTAGGCGGGACTTCGGAATGGTGAAGAAGTCGCAGCATGTCCCTGTATCATAGCGTTCCATCTGTGCGTGGTTCGCAGACAATCCTTTCTATCGGGAGCCAAGGCTCACCCCGGTGGCTACACTCAGCATTCCTAGGCTCTCTAGTTGGGTCCATCCTAGCAGCATGAAAGCGGGCAACCCAGAGAATACTAATGAGCACAAAAAACCATTATGCAGATAGTAGGAGCATGTTTTAGGGTGAATAGATAGCTTGGTGTGTAGTTATCCAGCCATCCACATACCCTCCGGAGCTATTTAATGGTGGAGTAGCCCATTCGTGAGACTGATCATCGATCAGGTAGATCAGTCTTACCATAAATGGCTGCATTGATGATCTGCCGCCGATTGTGCGTACTTATAAGATCCGTTTTTTATTAAATAGGGATGTGCTGATGGTCATCTTGCGTGCTTGAGGTCATTTCCACAGAATGTAAGACCATGGATGATGCCTGTATGTCGTTCGCATACCCTGAATGAAGGTAACGCGAGGTGTGTCTGCAAGTTGGCCATCAGTCTTTTCGAGCCATGCACTTCGCCCTTGGTTGGAACATCCTTGCACCAAAGGGCTATGTCACGCATCCTCATGCCATTTATTACTTAAGGGTCTGCAAATTCGTCAAATTATATGTGGGTCTGGGTAGGTCCGTAACCTGACGCGTACCTAGGTCAGCAATACCCTGGAAAGCATGTCCGTGCAAGGCTTGATTGCACCCTTGAGTGTCGTATGTCAACAACTGTCTGCGTAGGTGGACTGACCTCAAAGTCCATCTGGAAACTAGGGTCCCTATGCGTAGGATCACCCTTATCCAATACTTCTTCTGAGTGAAGAATATCGGTCCTTGCATAGGTGCTCCGTGCAGTGTTAGTGATAGTGCCCCTAGTCTGCGTTCTGTGGGAATCTTAGGTTCAACCGTCTTCTGACTATCATCTGCATCCTCCTGGCAGGGCAGGTTCCTTTCCGTGGGAGAGATGTGTCTGCTCAACTTAGTGTTCCTAAATTGATGTCATAAATTGTCAACCAGGGCTAGTAAACTATTGAAGTGAAGTGCACCATATGTGCCTAGGTATCTTCTTCCTACTTCGTTGTGCTTAGTGTTTTTCTAGTGTTTTTGGTTTTGTTTTTTTATACTAAGGGGAAAATAACTGAATTTCTAGCAAAGAGAAGTTACTGATCACACTAAAACAGAATAAAATCTACGCTAAACTATGAATGGCACCTAAGAACAGAAAATGCTAATCCACAGATTGTAAAGCTGATAAGAAAAGTAACTCATAACATTAAACTCAGTCCAATTCATTTCATTAGAGGTATGTTGGAACAAACTGAGAAAAGGATTAGTTTGATGTAATGAGGTTCTCTTTAGTAAACAACAACTTAAAATATCACAGAGAAAATCTCATCTGTTGTTAGAAATTTGTTGGAACATTTTGAGAAAAGATTATCTGCAACATAGTAAGGAACCCTATGCTAAAATAACTTATGACACTAGAATTAACTCATTCTTCAACTCAAAATGTTACTATTAAGCCTCGTTCAAAGGTCAGAGATCTCTTGGAACAACTTGGGAAAAAGACTGTTTGTAAAATTATGAGAAATTGTAGAACAGTCAAGAGCTCAAAATGATATAACTAATTCTTGTTCATATGATAATGATGTGTTAGAAGAAGTTAAGAAAAAGAGTAGCTTATAAAATAATGAGGGTCTTTTAAGTCTAATTAACAGGACTGAAATGTAATTAACTAATAGAACTGAAATGCAATGAACAAAACTGAACTAAAATGCAATTAACTCAAGAGTACTACAGCTATATCTCATTCATGCATTAGTGATATATTGGAACAACTGATGAGAACAAGATTGACTGTAATATTCGATGTAAGTAAATAACATAAGTATGATGCAAGAGGATAAACTCAGAAAACTGCCTAAGTTAAGAACAAAACAGAGTTAAAAGTCACTTATCTAGAAAATATGCACAAAGCCTTTCAGACAGTAGGGGCCCTCTACCATCAGATTGGCACACGAATCCTTAACTCAAAGTTGCTTCAGATCATGCATCAAATTTATACTTCTTTCATTAAATTAAAAACGCTCAGAAACAGAGTATCACAATATTTGAGAACTAACAACAAAACGTCAACTAACTATTGCTCGGCTCACCGAGTTATTTTTATAAGCAAATACATAACTGTCATTGATTAGAAATAGGCATAGGTGTCTTTTATAATCAAAATCGAACTATAAATCTTGTTGAGGACTCATATTTTGCTGAAGACACCTGCAGAGTCCTTATCCTTGTAGAAGTCTGCTTCTTGGTTTTGGCTTTTTCCATGTGCATAACCACTTTCAGAGTTTTGCTCAGCCTTCATGGAGGACAAGGAATGATGTAGGAGAGTTTTGGAATTTAAACATATGTGTCTTTCCCTAAAATGACACCTGTAACCTGTGTAAACATAAATATGGCTACGGAATATGTGACTAGCTACAGAATGACTGCATTCTGTAGCTAAGTCTGCTAAAAAATCACTATGACAACGAAACCACAAAAAGTATAATAAGTCAGTCATTGCATGCATTCTTAAAGTGATTTTAATCATTCCTATTGATCTTTTAATCCTATAGCTAATAAAGGACAAATGGAATGAAGTGAAATTTGATGAAAGGAAATGACATTTTTAGGGCTCAACATACCCCCACTGCAAAACTTTTGCATGTCCTCATGCAATCAATCCATGTATTCTGAAACTTAAGCCAAGACATATATCTTCCTTTTTCTGCTTTTCTTGGTGTTCAATGGCATCCTAGGCTTCCTTATGACCAATTTGAACCTCAGATTTATAAGTGCCCTATTCAACTTCTTGTTTTTCTTCTTCAGTTTCTCACTAGCCTTGTACAATTTTTCCATTTGCAGAGAGAGAGTTGTGTTCATGTCACTTTTCAGTTTGAATTGTTCCCTTAAAGTTTCATTGTCATTTTTTATATGCCTATTGAGTACTTCCAATTCATATTTGTCTCTTCTCATCACTTCAACTGAAGATTCTTGTGGGCTAGGAGTTCTTTCTCTATTTTCTGAGGCTCTTTTTTCTAATGATTCAACATAATTATAGATCTGTTGTTGGGTTGGGTCTACCTCCGGAGTTTCTTTATCAGGATTTTCTTCATACTGGTACTCAGGAGATCTGTCAATTGGTGTCTCTTCATCTTCAATATCTATGATTCCTGTTTGTTTAACTCCTGTCTTCTTCAATATGCCTTTAAGCCTATGAATTCTTCTCAGTTTAGATTGTCCCTCACCTCTCTTCTTAGTATCTTTTCTTATTATCTTTTCATTTTTGAGCTGTTTCTTGATTTTGGCCAATTTTTCAGAGATAATCTCCTCACTGTCTTCTTGTATTGTTTTATCAGTTTTAATTTCAACAGATTTGGCAAATTTTCCTCTGTTGCTTCTTCTTACAAGTTTTCCTTCAGACATAGTTTCTTTAGGTTCTTCAAAATAATTTCTCAAGAGGAACTCATCCCAACTGTCTCCTACCTTTTTCAAATGATGCTCAATTAGAATTTTAACTAGGCCATGATGATATAAGGTGGTTTCAAAGAACTGGACCCTTTTTTGGACATTAGAAGCCATCCTCTTTAGGCTATGGAGCAAGAAAAAGGGTAAATTTATCTCTTCATCTAGGAAATTCATCATAAGCCGAATGTGATAAACATATAGGGTGCCAAACCTTCCTTCACAGGTTATAAACTTTTGTAGAATTAGCAACATATTTCGCCATTTATTTTTCAAGGCTGAACTAGGAATACCTTTCTTGAAAACTGAAATATCCATACCTGGTGTTTTTAACATCTGTCTCCATGCTTCATTGTGAAATTATTTGTTTTTAAACCATCGTTCACCTTGCCTTGGAAACTCTGTTGCTTCTGTTATGAAGGATTTTGTGATAATGAACTTGAAATCACCTATTTCAACTTCTGACCCATTGAATGACCGGGCAAATGACTTGGTGACCTCCTTGTGAAATCCATTGAACTTCTCCAAAAAAATTAGCCATCCAACCTGCTGTAACATCTCTTTAATCTGTGGGTAACCTTCTAGATATTTAGTTCCGACTGGCTCAGACCTTACAATAAGTCCCATGGCTTCTTTTCCTCAAATTCAATTTACTACTCTGTTACTGATTTACTATCTGAGGTAAAAATGGCTATAGAGGGTTGTTTCACCCTAAAGATGACTTCTCTGTTTCTGCAGACAGGAATTGGCTACGAAAAAATGACATGAATTGGATACGGGATGAGTGAAATACGGTGAGGGTAAATCATACGAATGATTGAGTTTGAGAGTTGTCATGGAGTAAAATAACATGGAGAAATCTCATGAGGATTTCAAAATCATTAATGAATATTTCGGGTTAGTGATGTGACCTAATAGGTCACTTCAAGTACTGACCGTTAACTTTTAATAAATGATGATTTGATATGGAGCGGAATGGAAGGGATTTGTTCAAGGATTTTATGATAGGCTTGATCAATACGAATAATCAAAATAACTTTATGAAACATACATATGACTTAACCATACTATATCTTTCATAATCTGCTATCATAATAATTTCACACAATTTTACCTTAGCCTTTCTTTTGATTTTTGCTGTTTTAATATGCTTTGTCTTTCCTTTGAAAATTATTGATCTTTCAGTCTTCATAATCCTTTTGATTTTTCTTGTTGAAGTAGGTGTGCAGGACCAATTTGCTACTGAACAAGTGGTTGCTGGATAGTTGCCTATAGAATATCTGGCTGCAGAATGTGTGGCTGCAGAATGTACCTGTAAAAGCTTTGAGACATGGAATGAAATGATTTGAAATATGGATGGAATGAAGTATGAGATGAAATAAAATGGATCATGAAATATAGTGGAATGTAGCATGAATGAAGTGAAATATGATGGAATGAAATGGATCATAAAGGTGGAGTGGAATGAAATATGAAAAGTGGTCTGCAACTTATGATTTGTAATATTCAATTGCAGAAAAAGATCAATTTTGAAAATCTGAAATGAAAATGAGATGGATCATGAAATGGAGTGAATGAAGTATGGATGAATGGAGTGAATGAAATATGAATGAAGTGAGATATGATGAAGTGAAATGGATCATAAGTGGAATGTGATATGTAAAGTGAGCCTGCACTTATGATTTTATGATAGTTGTTTGCAGGAAAAGAACAATTTTGAAAAGCTAAAGTGTCAGAAGGATTCTGATTTTCACCTTATCTTTTCTATATAAACATGCTAATCAATGATTAGTTTTCATGTTTATACTTTATTTTTTTATTTTTATTTTTATTTTATTTTTTATTTTTTTTAGCATCTGATTTCAAAAAATACAATTAAGTTGATGAAGAAGAAGGATTATTCTTCATTAACTTCACATCACTGTTCTCTTGGAAACTCTTGACAAATTATTCTCTTGAAAGTGGCTTATGATATAGTTTCAATATATGACCATTTACAAGAAAAGTCACCTTATCTTCGTCTATTTTCTTGATTTTTATTGCTCCATTTTCAAAAAATTTCACAATTTCATATGGCCCAAGCCCATGTGTTTGGAATTTACCTTGAAAATCTTTGAACTTTGAATCAAACAAGAGGGCCCAGTCACCTTCTTTGAATTTCTTTTCCTTAATGTACTTATCATGCCATCTAGTCCTTTGCTGTTGGACTATATTTTTTCTCTGGACTGCATCATGTCTGATCTCATCCAATTCATTAATCTGCTCCAATTTGTGCTTTTGTGCTTCTGTTAGATCAAGTCCTAGTTGGACTGCCATTTTAAAAGTTTGAATCTGAAACTCTATGGGAAACAAGACTTGTTTTCCATAAACAAGTTCATAAGGGGTATGACCTGTTGTGCTTCTCCATGTAGTTCTATAGGCCCACAAGGCTTCAGGAAGCCTGTCTGCCTAATCTCTTCTATGTAAATGAACAGTCTTTGTTGGGATCCCTTCAATGACCTTATTAGTAGATTCCACTTGGCCATTTGCTTGTGGATGATAGGGAGTAGATTTTCTGTGTCTGATTTTGTACCTCTCCACCATTTGTTCCACTAGCCTTGATGTGAATTGAGCTCCTTGATCTGTAAAAATTTCTCTTGGGACACCAAAACGAGTAAAAATATCCTCAAAAAGAAAATTAACTACAGATGCTTCAGTAGCAGAAAGTAATGGCTTGGCCTCTACCCATTTGGTAACATAATCGGTGCAAACTAATATATATTTCTTTTGTCTTGATGGAGGACTAATAGGTCCTACAAAATCTAAAGCCCATTTCTCAAAAGGTTCAATATGTACCTGAGGCTGCAATGGCATCTCACATGAAGGAGAAGGTTTCCCTACCCTTTGGCAGCTGTCACACCTTTTGACATACTCTTTAGCATCTTTAAAGAGGGATGGCCAATAGTATCCTAAATGAAGGATCTTATAAGCTGTCATTTTATCAGCAAAGTGTCCACCACAAGGTTCATCATGACATGCCTTGAGGATCTCAGGCATCTCATCTTCTTGAACACATCTCCTAATGATAAAGTCTGGACCTGTTTTGTATAACTCATTAGCAACCCATGAATATTTTGCACTGTCATAAATGATCTTTCTTTTGTCTCTTGCATTCATTATTGAAGGAAATTTCCCTGAAACTAGATAATTAGCAATTTCAGCAAACCAAGGAGTTTGAGTATAAATTACAAAAAGATATTCATCAGGGAATTGATCTGCAACTGGAGTATTGTCTTTAATGTTTTGGAGTCTAGATATGAAATCAGCTACTGTATTTTGTTTCCCAGGCCTATCTAGAATGGTGATGTTGAATTCTTGTAAAAGAAATAACCATCTTATGACTTTGCCATTATTAATTGATTTGTTCATTAGATATTTAATTGCAGAGTGATCTGTGTGAACAAAAGTTTCATAGCCTATTATATAGTGTCTGAATTTATTTATGGCATGAACAACAGCTAAAAACTCTTTTTCAGTTACAGTATAATTTAACTCTGAAGGGGTCAAATTTTTACTTGTATAGTAGATGGCATCAAGAATCAGGTCTTTTTGTCCCAATACGGCTCCTAAAGCTGTATCTGAGGCATCTATTGAAATATAAAAAGGTAATTTCCAGTTAGGTCCCCTTAAAATAGGTGCTTCAGATATTTTTGCTTTCAGGGTCTCAAAGGCTAACTGGAAATCAGGATTCCACTTGAATTCATAGTCCTTGGTGAGTAATTTGAAAAGTAGAGATGTTATCTTAGTGAAGTTTTCTATAAATCTTCTATAATACCCTGTAAATCCTATAAAAATCCTAACATATTTTTGACAACTTGGAACAGATAAGTTAGAGATGACTTCAACTTTTGACTCATCAACTCTAATCCCATCCCCTGAAATGTGATGCCCCAAAACAATCCCTTCAGTAAACATCATAAAACACTTCTCATGTCTTAGTGAAAGATTTGCTTCTTTACATCTCTTTAAAACTTTTTCCAAGTTTGCTAAGGCTTCTTCAAATGTGTTTCCACAGACTGTGAAATCATCCATATATACTTCTACACAATCATGTATTAGATCTGAAAAGATTCCTAGTACTGCCCTTTGAAATGTTGCAGGTGCATTGTATAGTCCAAATGGAAATACTCGGTAAGCATAGGTACCCCAATGACAGGTAAATGTGGTTTTGTCTTGATCTTCAAGTGCTACTTGAATTTGATTATAACCATTAAACCCATTTAAAAATGAGAGATATTTTTTTCCAGCTAATGTATCTAACACCTGATCTATGAAAGGTAGGGGAAAATGATCTTTAAGAGTAACTTTGTTTAATTCCCAGTAGTCAATAAATACCCTCCATTTACCATTTTTCTTTGGCACAATTACCAAAGGAGAAACCCACTAACTATCTAAAATGGGATAGATAAAGTTAACATTTAACAATTTCTGCAATTCTTCTTTAACAATCTCCCTAAGGTTTGGATTCATCCGTCTCTGAGGTTGTTTGATTGGTTTACAATTTTCCTCTATGTAGATGTTATGAGTGCAAGTCTTAGTGCTTATCCATTTCATATCAATGTACTCCCATGCATATGCAGAAGAATGTCTCTGTAATATCTTGACTAGCTTTTCTTGTTGAGATTTCTCTAGGTTCTTGTTTATGTTTAAAGTTTTACCTAGAAATATCTCATTTGTAGAGCTGCCAAATTTATCCATGGAGTAAAGAGACATCTATCTTGATGATAAAAACCTAATGTTGGATTCTTCTTGAAATTTTTCATGTTTGTATTCCGAAAAGGATTCAAAATTTTCTAAGGTATTTAGAATCTGGCTATCTTCACTAATTTCTGAAATTGTGAAGAGAGGTTGTATGTCTTCTTCATCCTCAATCCATTGAGTATCATCTAAATCTGTAATTGTTTTTGCCGGAGGATACAAGGTAAATTTCTTGGTTGAACTAAAATTAGAGATGTACATATCACTGGATCTACAGCTAAGGAAAGCATCAGCTATAGCTAACCAAGGTATTCCTAATATAATAGGATGTCCTCCTAGATTATTTTTAGGAGTTAGGATCATAAAATCGACAGGATACTCCCAAGAATCTAAGGACACTAGAATGTCTTCTATTACCCCATCAGGTTTAGTCACATATCTGTCCGCTAATTGTAATAATGTGGGTGTAAAAATAAGATTAGGAAGTTTTAGTTTATCCATGATTTGTCTACTCATGATATTGATTGCTGCTCCTAAATCAATAAGTGTTTTTTGGATCTCAGTTCCATTGATGTGTATTTTAACAACTGGATTTCCTGGGTCTAGATACTTTGGAATAGTAATCTTACCCATCATGATGTCTGCTATTTTTCCTGCCAGTTGAATTTTCTTTGTCTCTTTTATTCTTTTTCGTGTTTTTTTCATGCTCAACTCCTTTATTGTATTTGCTAAGATTGGAATTTACTTGATAGCTTATAATAATGGGATCTTAATACAAACATTCCTTAGCTCATCTAGGAAATCATAATTAGGGACCATAATTTGTTTTTCTACACCCCTATCAATTTGTAATCTTTTTGGAAAGGGCGGTGTAGAGGTGAATGTTGATGGCTGCTCTAATATAGGAGTTGAAATTATTGGTTCTTTTTGTTTTGATTTTTCAATATTTGGGTCTTGAAAAGATGTGTTCTCTTCAAAACTTTTATTTACCCATAGAGAATCTTCCTCAGAGTTGTTTTGCTCTTGTATGATTACAGAAGGTTTCTTCTTTTCAAGTATTCTTCCAGACCTAAGTTGAACATCATTAAGGTCTAAAGGAGTAATCAAATAGGTTGGGAACTGTTGGCCTTCTATCATGTATGTGTTCTGAGGATTTTTATTGTTGGGGTTTGGAATGGGTTGGGCAGGTAACTGATTTGCTTTCTAAGGAAATGGTAATGGAAGTGGTGGATTTTGATGTTGTGGATTTTGTTGAGGAGGGAAATTTGGATATGGTGGATAAGATGGTGGATATTGATAATACTGAGAGTATCTTCCATAGGGATTTTGTGCTCCTTATGCCAAAGTTTGAGATTGATTTTAGAATTGGGGCCAAGGTTGCTGCCAAGAATTCCAATTTGGTCGGGGTTGATTATACAGTTGATCATGGAATCCTTGTGTTTGAGGTCCCTTCCAAGGCCTCCTAGAGACAAAATTGAGAGATTCTGTGGAATTTGTAGGGGTTTCTTCTTGAAAGACAACTTTAAGACCAGGAAGTGAAGGAAAACTCTTGGTCTCATGTTTTTCTGAACATATTACACAATTCTCTACTATTTTTGCATCCAAGGGAACTCTCTCAAGGCATGCTTATTTCTACATTTGGGACAAAAGATTGCTAAGGCATCAGATTCAACTTTTTTCTTGTTTTGTAACTTAAGGGTATCTATTTGTTCACTAAGACTCCCTAAAATTTCAGATTTTAATTCATCAAGCATATGTCCTATTTCTGCCCTACTTACTGTCCCAAAAGCAGACTTACTTGCCCTTGCAAGAGCAGGGTCTCTTGGTCCTTTTACAGTTTTAGATTTCCCTCTTAAAAGGTTGATACATAATTCAGCTATTTCAAGTAATGTGAGCTGAGATATATCCCCTTTTCCCATCATATTAAGGATATCTAGACATTCATCCCTAATTTTCTTCAACAAGAGAGCTTTCAAAGTATCTTGGTATAAGTTTTCCATTTTTGTAGCATTTTAAACACTTCCTCCTTATGGTTGACTGGCATACAGTAATCCAAATACCTTTCTAGAAATGCATGTTTCATGTCTTCCCATGTCCTAATAGAACTGTTGATCAAACTCATAAACCATTTTAATGCTACTCCATTCAATGTTGAAGGGAATAGTTTAAGTTTTTGGGCATCTTGTAAGTAATCATAGGTTCTACATAGGACTTCAAATTCAAATAGGAAGGTTTCAGGATCTTCACTTTTGAGTCCATAAAAGTTTGTAAGGACAGAGGGTGAAATATTTTTCATAGTTGCATTGGTTTCTTCATCTACTATAGGAAACCCAAAAGAGCTTCCCATTTCCTTTCTACCTCTTCCTCTGCCTCCTTCTTCACCTCTACCTCCTTCTCCTTCTACACCTCTAACTCCTCCTCTACCTCTACCTCTACCTCCTCCAAAGAGTGTATGTTCTTCATTAAAGACTCCTCCTCCCCCTTCTTCTGCAATGGTTGATTCTTCTGTGGAAGTGAAAAAGTTTATGTCTCCAACAGGGGTCCTTGAATCTTCTTCTAAGACAGGCTCAGTAGATGAAGTGGAAGGCCTTTCTGATGGAATATCTGATATTACGTCTTCTAGAAGTCTATGATTAGTATAGTATGGGATGTGGGTTTGAGTTGGAGGTGTGCCACCTCTTGGTCTTGGTGGAACAAGTGGTGTTCTAGGAATCAAGCTTCTACTTCTTATAAATCTACCCCTTGAGTCTCTTTCTCTACGCATATCATTGTTTTTTTTGAGAGGTAAGAAATAAGGCTACCTAGTTACACTTCCCTGGAAACGGCGCCAAAATGTCTGCTCAACTTAGTGTTCCTAAATTGATGTCATAAATTGTCAACCAAGGCTAGTAAACAGTTAAAGTGAAGTGCACCATATGTGCCTAGGTATCTTCTTCCTACTTCGTTGTGCTTAGTGTTTTTCTAGTGTTTTTGGTTTTGTGTTTTTATACTAAGGGGAAAAGAACTGAATTGCTAGCAAAGAGAAGTTACTGATCACACTAAAACAGAATAAAATCTACTCTAAACTATGAATGGCACCTAAGAACAGAAAATGCTAATCCACAGATTGTAAAGCTGATAAGAAAATTAACTCATAACATTAAACTCAGTACAATTCATTTCATTAGAGGTATGTTGGAACAAACTGAGAAAAGGATTAGTTTGATGTAATGAGGTTCTCTTTAGTAAACAACAACTTAACATATCACAGAGAAAATCTCAGCCGTTGTTAGAAATTTGTTGGAACATTTCGAGAAAAGATTATCTGCAACATAGTAAGGAACCCTATGCTAAAATAACTTATGACACTAGAATTAACTCATTCTGCAACTCAAAATGTTACTATTAAGCCTCGTTCAAAGGTTAGAGATCTCTTGGAACAACTTGGGAAAAAGGTTGTTTGTAAAATTATGAGAAATTGCAGAATAGTCAAGAGCTCAAAATGATATAACTAATTCTTGTTCATATGATAATGATGTGTTATAAGAAGTTAAGAACAAGAGCAGCTTATAAAATAATGAGGGTATTTTAAGTCTAATTAATAGGACTGAAATGAAATTAACTAATAGAATTGAAATGCAATGAACAGAACATAACTAAAATGCAATTAACTCAGGAGTACTACAGCTATATCTCATTCACACATTAGTGATATATTGGAACATCTCATGAGAACAAGATTTACTATAATATTTGATGTAAGTAAATGACATAAGCATGATTCAAGAGGATAAACTCAGAAAACTGTCTAAGTTAAGAACAAAATAGAGTTAAAGGTCACTTATCTAGAAAATATGCACAAATCATTTCGGACAGTAGGGGCCCTCTACCATCAGATTGGCACACAAATCCTTAACTCCTTAAAGTTGCTTCAGATCATGCATCAAAGTTATACTTCTTTCATTAAAGGAAAAAAGCTCAGAAACAGAGTATCACAGTCTTTGAGAACTAACAAAAAAACATCAACTAACTGTTTCTCGGTTCACCGAGTTATTTTTATAAGAAAATACATAACTGTCATTGAGTAGAAATAGGCACAGGTGTCTTTTATAATCAAAATAGAACTAGAAATCTTGTTGAGGACTCGTATTTTGTAGAAATTTGAATAACTAATATGTTATCCACCAATATTCTCCTGATCACACACTATTTTATCTTCATGCACAATACAAAATCTCTTCTACCATTTATCATCACACGCGGAAATAAAATCAATTGCATGCACACATTAAAGCCATAAAAATTCACACATATGAACACAGTATTTCATGGGAAAGCTTAAAGCTGAAAACCCCAACTATCTGTATATTATACATGTCATGGAGATCATGTAACAATCATAGTACAAAGCTCTTTGCAAGCTCTCATGCACTACCTCCCTTGCTACACACTATCAAGCTAGATCTAGCAAAACTCATATGCTCCAACCTTTAGCCACTTGTTAGCCAGCCCAATTCGTGTATCAAATGCTTTATGGGATGGTCTCTTTATATGGATTAACCACTGGATTGAGCTAGCAATCCTCATTGATTACTCTGCCTATTGTGTTGCAAATAGCAGCGATCTCAATCCTAGCCCGATAGTCACACTTGCTCTTTCACCTACCTCTCCATTGGTCTCCACTGAAACTGTCCATGCACTGAAGTTAACTGATGTATTCTTTAGTTGATTTGTGAGTTAATAATTAGTGAATTAATTAATAATTAATTCACACCACTCTCACTAGTGTATCAATCAGTTAGACTAGATACAACTAGCTCAACTATGTTTAACTCAGTTAAACTGAACACAACTCCATCAACTACCTCAATAACTCCACCAAACTCTGTCACATGAGTTCTAGCTGAAATCTTCATACGATAGCTTCACTTAAACCACCTGACGTGTTTCATGCAGCATTTGCATGCGCCACATCCCAACAAACTGAAGTGCTTCAAGAGAATAAGATAATGTTTATAGTCCAAATATTATTGAAACTAATAATATTTGTTGTTCTATTTTAGGATAGAGTCTAATTTGAGACATCTTTATCGACCTATAGGTCCAAAAAAATAGATGTCCATCTATTTTTACCAACATGAACAAAACTCCAAGAATAACATACTGCAATCCCTGGACCATGCTCCATATGTCTAAAAATAGACATAGTCTAAAAATAGATTTTTCGACAAAAATCACATGTGTGGTCCCCACCTAGTTTAGGTGATCACTTTCCAACTAGGATCAGGAAAGATGTTTCAGGAGGCCTCCTTCACTGTCTTGTTGCCATTTTCAACACTCCCTCTCAACAAGAAAGGAATGTCTTTGCATGCAACATGCAACTCCATGCATTCGCCTCCAACACTGCTTGCTGCTTTTATGCACCCTATGCATCCTGACTAGCCTCCAACTACAACAGCTCCAAACAACTTCAATCAGGCCTGATGCATCTATCATCAAAGTCTTCGACTTCTGCTTGGCCAACTGCACATGTCATCAGGAACCACTGCGCTGTTGAACTCTTGCACCCATGCACTCTTGCACTCGCTGTCAACTCTGATCCGCGCTCCAGTATCCGACACTGTCACTTTGATCTGCCTGCATCACTCCAACTCTGATGCACGTTTACGTCGTAAGCACCCTCGTAGCCAGTTCAATTCATAGATCCACACCATCTCATGAATCCCGCCCAAAAATTTGATTAATCATGCATGCCCCCCACCACTCGGCATAGCCAGCATGCACTCCCTTCCGCCCATCTCGGCACCTAAATTTCTCTCTGATGAGTGGTTACTCCACTCCATGATCCTCATCTTTCCCAATATCCTCAGGTTCACTATTACCCGCATGCAAAACTTCCTCTGCATCACTGTATTGCCTTCAGACCTCCTAACAAGAGGGAAGCTCCCAAAAAATCCCATCTACATCAAATCTAAAGATTCTTCTCGCATCTCCGCTTGTGGTCGCTCCACAACCTTTGAGACCGTTCTCACTGCATGTTGAGAGTGTCTCTCAACCACCAAGTCACTAACCTCTACTTTTCTCCTCAAAGCTTTGCATGCATCTTGTACCTCAGTGCATGTAGATTCTTGGCTCGCGCACATTGCAATTGTCCCTCCGTCGCAAAATTTTCTAACAAAAGAGCTGATTTTAAATCAATGATATCTCCCTAATCCGAGCTCCGATTCGATCGATTTTTTTTTCAATTTGGGTATTTTTTCACAAGGAATCCAAATATGATATTTGTTTCTGAAAATATTTCACCAAAATTTTCAGATATTCTCTGCAAACTAGCGCACCCAAAAATTCCTGCTCTCATTCCATGTAGAAACAGCAACACGCCCATCTAAGTATAATCTCCACTTTTTATTTTCCCCGAAGTTTTCCAAGGGATCCGTTTGCAATTGTCTAATGACTGCACAATACTTTCGATACCATGTAGAAATTACCCATATGTTATCCACCAAGATTCTCCGACACACACTATTTTATTTCCTGCACACATGTCTTCACCATTGATCAATACATGCGGAAATAAAATCAATTGCATGCACACATTGTATTTCATAAAATTCACACATGAACACAAAGATTTTCATGGGAAAGCGTAAGTCGAAAACCCCAACTATCTCATATTATACATGTCATGGAGAAATCATGTAACAATCATAGTACAAAAACTCTTCACAAGCTCTCATGCACTACCTCCCATGCTACACACTATCAAGCTAGATCTAACAAATCACTTGCTCCAATCCTTAGCCACTTGATAGCCAACCTTGATTGCGTATTTTAATGCTAGGTGATGGCCTCCTTATATAGATAAACCACCAGCCTAAACTTTGCAATACTCATAGATTACTCCACCTATCTATGTGTTGCAAATAGCAACAGTATAGTTACAACTGATAGCTAACTCTACCCTTTCATCTATCTCTTTCACTGGTCTCCACTGAACTCCATAATCAAGCACTCATGTAATTTGCTGATTATGAGTTTATAATTAGTGAATTTAATTAGTAATTAATTACACCACTCACTAATCAGGTTCATTAGTTAACTTGGATACAAAAGCTCAAAGCTTCAACTATGTTTAGATTAGTTAAACCGAATACACAACCTACCAATCAACTCCACCAAACTCGTCACATGAGTCAAAATTTAAGTCTTCATGCAATAACTTCTATAACTTCCCTAAACCTGAAAAGCGTATCTTTCCAGTGGCCTGTGCATGAGCCACTTCCAAGGCTCTAACTGAAGTGCTCCAAGAGAGTAAACTGAAGCTTATAGTCCAAATATTATTAAGGGTAAATAATATTTGACTTCCCTATTTTAAGGAGAGGCAGTCTAAAAATAGACTTCGACCTATAGGTCCAAAAAATAGAGTCCCATCTATATTTACCAACATGACCAATACTCCAAGAATAACATACTGCAATCCTCGGACCATGCTCCATATGTCTAAAAATAGACATAGTCTAAAAATAGATTTTTCGACAAAAATCACATGTGTGGTCCCCACCTAGTTTAGGTGATCACTTTCCAACTAGGATCAGGAAAGAAGGTTCAGGAGGCCTCCTTCACTGTTTCTTGTTGCCATTTTCAACATATTTTTCTGAAGACACCTACAGAGTCCTTATCCTTGTAGAAGTCTGCTTCTTGGTTTTGGCTTTGTCCACATGCATAACCACTTTCAGATTTTTGCTCAGCCTTCGTGGAGGACAAGGAATGATGTAGGAGAGTTATAGAATTTAACCATATGCATCTTTCCCTCAAATGACACCTGTAACCTGTGTAAACATAAATATGGCTACGGAATATGCGACTAGCTACATAATGACTGCATTTGGTAGCTAAGTCTGCTGAAAAATCACTATGACAACAAAACCAAAAAAGTATAATAAGTTAGTCATTACATGCATTCTTAAAGTGATTTTAATCATTCCTATTGATCTTTTAAGCCTATGGATAATAAAGGAAAAACGGAATGAAGTGAAATTTGGTGAAAGGAAAGGACATCTTTAGGGCTCAACAAGATGCACCGGAAATTCCTGACGGTCTGAAGACATTGGAGCACCGAAACTTCATGCAATCAGCCTTGGAAATTTTCCAGCTCCTCATCAGAGTCAGAAAAACATTCACTATCCTTTTCCTAGTAGAGAATTCCTTCATACGTGGGGTTAACCCGATATTCATCCTGCGTAGTTAATTTATAAATGTGATCTAATTCCTCCTCCTCATAGGCTAGTTTTCTATACTGCGCACCTTTTGCTGGATCTAGTGGTACTATGACACGCGTACCTTTACTTTCAAACACCATGCTGCACTTCTTGAGATTGATGACACCCCCCATGTCAATTTCCTAGTCCAGTCCAAGGAGTGCAGGGTAGGGATCTGCATCTTCCACAATTTCTATGACTTCAAAGTCAGCTAGGACCCTTACCCCTGCGATGTCAACCATGAATTTTGGTAACCTCCCTAGAGGGATGATTTTTTATTGATTGGCCATTCGTAGCTAGATGATGGACCATTCTAATTTAGGTTCTCCCATTTGTTTCCATGTCTGCTTTGGTAATACATTCGCATATGACCCCAGATCTAAAATAACCTGATCCATCTCGTAGTCACCAATCTACGCAGTCAAATGCATCTCTCTCCTGGCGCACTTCTTATAGCTATATAGTTTGTGTACATCCTTGGTTTTAGGGATCAAATTGTACCGAGATGTGTAGGTATTCAGTAGTGCTTTGAGATTTCCTACAGCCTGTGGATTTCGCAATAGTTTCAGACATGCCTTTAAAAAGGGCTCAACCCCTTCCTCTAGCTGCGTGGGGACTATCAGTTGTGATTTTTCTTTGAAAGGAACTCCTTCCCAAGAGGAAAGCTCCTCTTTTTCTCCCTGGGTGACACGCCTACTATGTGTCATGACTTTTACATATGGATCTGCCTTTCGTAGCTCAGATTTAACTCTTTGGACGTTCTGTGTAGGTGTGGGCATATTTTCCTACATCTTGGATATTAAAATTGGGCAGTCCTCTACCTCGTGGTCTAGCTGCCTACAATATTTTCATGATGGCCTGGTGGGATTTGGGCATTCTCTGGAAAAGTGCCCTATTTCCCCACAGTTATAACATACTAGCTTCCCACGTCCTCGTCCTGTGCTTCCTCCCCAACCTCCTCTGCCTTGGGCCAGTGATCCTCTAAAATGCGCAAAAAGTCTTGGAAATGTAGGGTTCGATTGTACCATATATAAGTTCCCACGATTCATCATTAAGTCATAAGTACGACAGTTCTACTCATCATGTCCCACTGATTGGTAGAATCAGCACCATTTTTGTTTTAGTTCTGGGACATACGCACCTAGCCGAGGGCAATGGTTCGTATCATGCAGTCCTACTATCCGACAATCATCACACCATAGTGCAGGTCCACTTGAACCTGGTCGTAATAGGATGGGTTCCCTACTTTCCCCTAGGCATATCGGACTAGGTCTCCCTACTTGCATGTAATCCATCAGTAGAGGGCACTGATCCTTCGTATGGCTAGACACCCAGCATCGTATGCACTATAGATCTGTGAAAATGTCCTTTCCTCACTCTTTTTGCAGGTTTTGTATCTCCATATGCATAGCCCCAAGTTGTTCCTGGATTTGTTGTACCCCTGCTAATGTATCCTCTCGAGGGGTAGCCTCTAGTTTCATAGTGACGTCCACAACCTTCTCATGCGACTCAAAGGTCTGATGACTCATTGGCGTGCATAGGTGAGGTAACAACATAGCGATGAACCACTCCATATGCTATCTATCATCATATTCAAACCCTCCTCCACTGATTTCTTTCTTCAGTCGCTGATCAGCCTCCCATACTGACTCAGACGCACCTTGTTTGAAGTCCTTTACTTCTGCTACTAACTAGGAATAAGATTTCAGCTTCCTGAACTTCTGCTTCAAAGTGTCATTGATATCTTGAATAGATGCGCCCCCATTCTGGGAAATATACCGCATATACTAGTCCAGGGCCCTGTCCTCGAAGGCCAACAACAGCTGTGCCTTTTTTACCGTATCACTTGCCACATTCTGCGCAGTCCATATAGAGTCTACAAAAAACCAAAACCGGTCCATATCCTCATCTCCTACCCCCTTGAAGGTAGGTAGTTTCAGATGCACAACCATCTCACTATCTAGGGGGGGTGGTGGTATAGGTGAATTCTTACCTTTGCGCGGCCTTGGTGGTGATGTAGCTGGGGAATCTTGTGCAGCTGGTTTCTGCAACAGATCGTAGGCGGATCTCCCTCTCTCAAGGTTGGTCCAATAGTATTTACCTCTGCGTGTCGCACTCCCATCTAGATCCGAGGTCATTTAGTCAGTATGACTACACAGAATGCTCTTTTTGCACAGTAATTTCTTGATCAGTAATGGTAACGTCCTCAGAAATTTTCCCCGAAACCCTTTGAAGAATCATCATCCGACCTTAAAGTATGATACAAACTGATCAATGGAAAATTCTGTCACAAATCCTCCCAACACACTATCCACCCAGTGATATACCGTGTGTGTGATAGTATTATCAGTTTTTTCCAGCTGCTCAAGCAACGCTGGGGTCCACTGAGTGACTTGCTCGTCCTATTAGCATTTATGGAATTCCACAAGCCTGGCTAGCCACTCCTGGAGTTCAATCTCAAAGGTTACAAAGAATATTTCGCAGCTTTCAGTAAGAATGTACCTATTTTTCCACCTTTCCGCCGTTAATTTTTCATTGCAGTTTTCTTTTACTACGGACTCTTGGATCTGTCTTTCGAACCAGTCTTCGATCTATTTTCTTTCAAGTTTCTATTATTCTCTTGTCATTACCCGATTCCTCTCTCATACTTCTTCCAGTCCTGGCAACGGAACCATTTTTTGGCTCGAGGGGTCCTGACCCAGGTTTGCCAACAAACCCCTATATTACTGGCCCTTTCGGTAGTGACCTGCTTTCATAGGTCAAAGTATCACCCGAAGTAGTATGGGTGGGTGCTAGAACCAAGTTTCCACACCCTGAGAAAGGATGGGTAAATCAAGCAGAGTAGTGCCTGGTTATGTAATCCCCGATTACCTTATTCTACGTAGAGTTAATTAAGTCTCTATTCGCATCCACGTGCACTAGATATATAGTTATATACTTGTTATAACATCAACACAACAGTACATAATAGAACATAATAGATCTAGATCCAAGAACGCAGTATACAGATCTTTCGCATATTAAGGACAAAAAATGAATAATACAACAATTATCAGTAATTCACATAAAATTACTCACATATTCAATTCTCTAACAACCTTTCGCATTCATTCATTCATCAATTCTTCCTTACAATTCCAATTCCCTTCCCAACCTACTCACACAGAAGCAGGGTCCACACACAGCTGGACTTGGATGTCTGCGCACATAGCCAGTAGGAGTCCATTCCCCAAAACCCAAACATATAGCTTAAACATCGGAACGCATCAATAGCTCATCATTTCCTATCCTTTACAATACAAAATGCATCTCTATTTATAACAATCTAGCCTTGAATTTCCTATGGTCTTCAACCCATGGTTTTCAGACCCCTAGTTTACCCTTTGACCCATTACAATGCATTCGGGGCTTTGACCCACTCCAAAACCCCTTCGCTAGGCTAAATATAATCAAAAATATTCAAAATGGACTAGTTTCGTAGCTTGTTAGGAGACCTTGTTCCAACAGTTGATGCATGAGAAGTCTTGATGATTTTTGAGACTTCAGCATGGTGAGGACAATCCCTAACAAAGTGTTCCTCATTATAGATTATGCATGGATAACGAGGTTTCTGTGGTCCAGACAATTGATCAGATGATCTTTCCTACAGGTTAGAAGTTTTATTTTCCTTTGATTTCCCCTTTTTCTTACCTCCTAGTTGCTTTTCACTTTTTCCTTTGTCAAATGACACGACATTAATTTCGGAAGTAGGAGTAGGATCAGATGTAGTAGCGTGGTGTGTGTTTGCAGTGCCTATCAAGCCGTCTCCAGCATGAGAGTCCTTTATTTAAGGAGTAACATTGAAATTAGATCGCGACGCATTAGGAATTTTTTCATAGAGCGTGCCAGAGCGAGTTTAAATCAAGTCTAAATATTGGGCATGAGTGATAACTTGCTCTTCTATGACGATGCCACTTTTAGCCACATCCTCAATTATAGATGGTAACAGGGACTTAATGAACCATTCAGCAAGGAGTTGATCGGGAACAAATTTCTTAACCATTCGTCGACGGTGATGCCACTCATGAATATGATCGGAAATGTGAGTAGCATTAGTCTGTTTGAAGTTGGTCAAGAGTTCCGTTCCAGTTTTGTATCTGATCGGTAACTAGAAATGGGTCAAAAAGATAGTAGCTAAAGCAGTGAAATTGTCGAAAGAAGCTCTAGGTAACTCAATGTACCATTTAGCAGCTAGACCTGTGAGAGTACGCTAGAAAAGACATAGTCAAACAGAATCATCATTTAGGGAATTTGATGAACACCATAAATGATAAGTCATGACATGAGTCGACCAATCTTCTCCATGGTTTCCATTGAATTTAGGAATGTCGGAGGGTAATTTATGAGGTATCACTGGCCACCAAGGAGAATAATTGATAGGATCATTGGTTAACCAGTTTAAATCTAGTAATTCCAAGGTTACAACAAAAAAAAAATGTCTATTAAGGTCAGGTTGAGCATAGCCAGAGTAAGACGAAATTGCTTGGGAAATAGGGCTTTGAGCACCAGCATATCGAATTTTCTGCTGGTAACCCAAATAGGGGTTATTTTGCATAGCAAACACTTGAGAATTCTGTTGACCAAAACCTGGATATGATACTTGTTGAAATGAAGTTTGAGGCATTTGCGCTTGTGGCTGCAAAGGGGTTTTTCCACCAATGTTAGAACCCAAATTAGTATAAGTTGGATTCGGTTGATATGTATAACTAGGTTGCGTTTGTGACATCCCATAAAATGGTGTAATGGTACACCATCTTGTGAATAAGTGATTCCTGATACAGGTTGTTGTAAATTAACCAAAGGATTTTGAGTCTGTGGACCCAACATTTGATGATATTGAGTCAAAGAAATTTCCTGATAAGGTTGATGTACAATATTTTGATTCTGTAACAGGGGTATAGATGTGTTAAAAAGTGGTAATGAAGTGGGTGTAACAGGTTGAACCGGTTGATACGAGTGTAGAACCGTTTGTGGTTAGATAGGTAGAGTGGGCTGCCATTGACAAACATTCATGTCAACATTAGTTTGACCAAAAAGTGGCTGAGGACTTTCATATTGGGTGACCAAGGTTCCCCCCCAGCATAAGGAGGATAATAAGATGGAAAATAATTTTCTCCAAATGCTGGGAGTCCAGTTGATATCGTACTTAAAGGAACTGACCCAATAGGACTGACTTGATATTGCCCTGATGATGTATGTAATGAATCAAGTCGTTCAGTACTAATGATAGGACTAATAGTTAAAATACTAGATGATGACATTGGTAAAGACCATGAACGTGAAGATGCACCAGAGAAAGTGCCAGACAATGATTTGTGACCTGTTGGGACCAAAGGGCCACCGTGCAAATATGACTCTAGTGAGGTAGTGAACATCGACAAAGTAGCGAGGGTAGGAGCTAACGTAATTGGAACAACAGACCCAACCGAAGATATTGGTTCATACATGGTTGTGTGACCAAATGTATACCCTTGAAAATCAATGGGAGATTGAATGGAAATGGGATCAACAAAAGCAGATGGAAACAGTTGAGGAAAAGACTCATATAGGTAAAGGTTCCCCCTAAAATGGGTTGGAGTTAAAGGTGTATCGTCTTCTGGGATTTCTTCAATCGTAATTAAACCAGGAGGAATAATTTCACCATCAAGCCCAAAATATATTTTAGACGGTTGACTGTGTGATATAGGAGTTTCAATTGCTATAGAAATTTATGGGGTGTCCAAGGTAGGAACAACTTTTGGTTGTTCGACTTCAGGATTCAGATTTTCTGGCAAAGAAGAGACATGATCTGGATCAATTTGTGATTGAACAACATCGGGTCTAGGAGGTATGGTCTCAACGATTGAATGGATTGTGACCATGGGTAGCTGTGAAGACTCCATTTTGACAACAGTAAACGAACCGGGATGTGTGGAAACAATTTGAGCTAACTCTAGTTTAAAAGATGATTTTTCACCAGAGGTACGAATTGTACTTGATTCGACAGATCGTGATTGCCTTCACCTACCAGAAGTAACTTCCGGTGGTAAAGGTGGTTTTAAAGCTAATATACGCAAACAATGGGGGATAGGATTTTGTTCTTCCACGATTACTAATTTATTTTAACCAAAATCAAATAAAAAAAATGAGGTTAATGCTAGGCAAAAGGGTTTACCAAGAAACTGTGAACTGCAGAGTACCTCCTGGCGAACCAAGAAGTACGAGCAAGTAATCTCCCTGAATGTTGTGTTCGGTGTATCACAATTTCAAGGTGGCTGACTCAGTTCACTATGGATTGACAGCACCTAAAATTTTTCCTCCAAAATATACCCGAAGGTACATGGAGGCCCAAGTCCGTATTAGCGCTGTCTGATGTGAAACCGCACATTGAGAGCACCCCTTTATACTTATCATACTGTAACATTTCCTGATATACCTGAAAGTACGTGGAAGAGCTACGATATACTTATGTAAATGGAGTGAGGTATCACACTTGGAATGTATCACAGACAAGTTAATGACAACTGCTATGTTTTATGATGCCGGAACACGTCTCTAGCCTAGATCTTCTAAATGTTATCGTTATGGTTCCAATGCATTGTTAAGTAAATTGAGATTAATTTTATGTTGATCTTTCTTAACAATTTTCCTTTCAAAGGTTCACTGCGATGATGTATATGAAATTCCTAAAATGCAAGCTAAGAATGATAAAAAAAATTTCACTTTCAACTTTTTCAATGAAGAACCTAGCTACTAAGGGAAGAGAGCAAATAGTTCATGAGAAAACAAATAAATGAATCACAAAATAAATGCATATTTCCTAATGTTCCTTTTGCAAAACACACACAATCCTACATGTAAATGCAAGTTTTTCTTTTCAGTTTCCTTAATGTTATGAATGCAAAAAAGAAACTAGGTGCACTAGATCAATAATTCAAATGCCTTTTACTTTCGAGAAATGAAGAATACAAACAATAATTTCTCTTTTGAAGGAAAAACGAGGATTTCAACAACAATTTATCCTATCAAGGAAATGAAGATTTTATGACAATTTGCTATTTCGAAAGAAAATGATTCAAAATGCGACCATAAAAAGTACTTTGAAATAAACTTGTCAATGATAAAGAAAAACTTTTTTAAACAAACATTGAAAAAATTTTCAGCCAAAGGAGGAAGAAGTATATAGATTCACTGGTCAATTGAGCATCAAAATTTTCATAACACAACAGCAAACAAAACTGGAGCAAGTTGCAAAGTAAAATTCAAGGGAATTTGGGTACTTTTAGGAGTCAACACAGTCTCCTAGGGGAGACAGTGCTTTGCAATGCAGGCTAGGAAGGGAGACAGTGCTCTGAAAAGCACTGTGTCCAGTCTAAGGGTGCATTGGGCGTAGTATACAAAGAAAAATACTACTATTTAACTCACTGTCTTTGGAAATTAGGCTCTGAAAAATATTAATATTTATGTGTAACAACTACTGGGTGGATAAATAAAGAAAATCAGAGGCTAAAACACCTAGAAATAAGAGAAATTCTCCCTAGTGGAGTCGCCAATTTGTTGGGCTAGAATTGTGAATTACAGATAAATCATGCTTCCCTAGATAGGTGCTAGTCTAGAAAAACAGGTGAAAGACTATACGACTATTTCTCCTAACTCATAACAGATACATAGAGAGGATTGGAGGCTTACTTGTTCAGTCGCTTCCAAATGGCTCCTTCTATCGCTTCCGTTGCAACTTCAAATTCAAGCAGTTTGTGAGCTGAATTCTTCCTACAAGAAAGAACAATAAAACAATAGAAGATGCAATAATATAGATATCTATTCAAGCTAGTTAGCTAAATCAGTAAAGAATAAACCATATACATCAACTAAGATCTTACAATATGGAAAATCAAAGCCAATATAGATGCATATAGGGAAAAATAAGCAGTACCCTGTATTGATGATAGAAGGAGAGGTTACAACCTAGTGAATGATTTGAAGTGACCTTCCAACAACGTTCCCAAGCCTCATCATAGTATAAATATCTCCAGCAGCAACTTCACAAATCTAGCTCTCAATTGAAAATTCTCCAGCATTTCTCTACTCAAATTATTCCTTCTCAAGCACTTAGATCTGCGCTCAATTTATAGATGAACTTTAGGTTGTTTTGCAATCAATAACTTTACAAAAATAGGCAAGACATTTTTCCAATCATGTAGATGTAAAATGGACACTTGGATCCGAAGCTTGACACATGTGAACTCTTCTAGAAGGCACTAGCCAAGTGGAGATTCCGGAACAATGAAAATTTCGCTCCCAATGTGACCAACGCACCTATGAATGTTAGGAAGTGCTTTGTAGAGCAGCCTTGCATGGGGATACCTGCATATGAAACGCACTTAGGCCCCTTATAGCCTACGTTGGTGAGCTCTCATATGCTATATAATAAGATTCAAACCATGGAAACCTTTTCTTGATGAAAGTCTTGCTTGATTTGTCTTCTTTCTTGTCTTAGGGCATGTAGCAACTGAAATTATAGGGAATGAGAGACCCTTGATCATTGGTCTTGGAGATGATGCCCAATTAACCAAGTCATTGGAAATGTTGCCCAAATTGACCTATAACACTCTTTGTTTGGCTCTTTCTTCCCATCTTTTAATGAGCTCTGGGCAGTCCTCTGTTGCGTGCGGGTTAACCCTGCATTGAGAGCACCAGGGTCTTCTAGGAAGTGGACATTCCTTAGCCACGTGACCTTCTTGGTCATAGTTTTAACATTGTATTGGCCCTCTCCCTCCCACTTTGTCTCCTCTCATGCCTCCTCCTCGTCCTCTGGGAGCCTCGTTCACTCTATATGAAGGCCTATCCAATCGTTCCACCAAGGCATCCATAGCCTTACACTGCTCTGTGTTGTGTGTGGTAGACACACAGAACTCACAATATATGTTGTTTGGAACGTTGGAGCATTTTTGCAATATGGGGCATAAACGGGGTGAATGACGCATGATTTTACATATTTCACAATATTCAGTCGCCGTTAAATTCTTTGCACAGGGAACCCCGTGTACGGGTGTTGTGGTGGATATAACCCTTGGGTGTTTATCTACGCAACCCCTCCTGCTGGCAGAGCTCTCGATTCCCCTGTCACTGATGTTCCCACATTCTGGCCCCGTAGCCGAGGACAGTCGATTACCACGTGTCCTTCCATTGGACAGTGCATACACCATACGTTTGGCCTCACTAGATGCATTGCTTGAATTTCTTTCAATTTATTTGTTAGGCTAGCTATTTGATGTTGTAATCCCAGTATGGAAGGGTCCTGAGCTGATGCTCCTCCTTTAAATTCTTGCGGATATCCTGCCATGGTCTCTATCTTCATAGCCTACTCCAATGCATCTTGCAATGTCTCGATCTTCTATTGTGTCAGTGGAGTTCTTGTTAGTGGAAGAAGGGCCTTGATAAACCAATCTCTCTGATGGTTCAGATCGATCGGATAGCTGAGTTTTCCAATCACATCCTTGAATGTACTCATTAAATCCCATGCAGTTTCCCCTTTTCGCTACTTGATCTCCCACATTTCTGACAAACCTTGTTGATATGTATGGGGTAATTTAAATTCCTTCACAAAATCCCTCTTTACTTCATCTATCGCTGGGTTCTGGTGAGCCTCAGACCACTTTATAAACCAGCGTAGAGCTCTCTCCCTGAGATTAGTTTGAAATTATATCAACTTACCTGCCTTTGGCATCTGCCAAGCCCTCCATATGGCTTCACATAGGTACCAATGTTGTTCCACATCATCATTACCCCTCCCAAAAAATTTTGGGTGCCAGGCAAATGATCTTGCCATGCTTCCTTGTGTGGGGGTTACTAGAACAAAACCCCTGACTCCCGGTTGTGAAATGGTATTACTAGCACTATTTCTAGTGCGTATTACTGTTGTAGACTGAGCACTATTCAACTTACTCAATTCCCATAACTTAACAAAACTTTCACCTAATGGCTGATAGAGTACCATGGGAAGGTCGAGAATAGAGCTACTTGAACTTTGGGGAATATATTTACCTGGGGTTATAGGTGTTGGACCTTATCGGAATAGCTACTCCATCGCAACACGAAACTCCACATCAAACTTCTCCTCGGGGCGCGCATCATCTCTGTCATACTCCTTTCCCTTCTCTGCTTGGGTTGGGATCCTATACACATGCCGCAATTCCTTAGTGGTCCCCCCTATATCCTGGGAACTCGTCTGAACTTCCATCTCCTTTGTCATCTGAGGTGCCTTCTCCTTGTCTTTTCTATTCCTTCTTGTCTTTCCAACTCTTTCATCACCCTTTCTCACCACTTCTCAGTGAGTTGCGCCCTCCTATGTGCTCATCGTTCCCTCAACCTACTGGAGGTCCTGGCATCCATATCCCTATTCCCCTTTTCAACGTACTTGTAGCATCTTTCCCTCAGCTCCTTCCCCCAGTACTGGAGGTTTAGGTCTCCATCTCATATTTTTAGAACTCCATCAATCCTTCTTCTACCATCAAAGCCTTGATCCACAGGGGGATCTCCTTCAACAGATCTCCATGCAAACCTGATCTGAATATGTCTTCCACTTTTGAG
This sequence comes from Pinus albicaulis, assembly GCA_034641835.2. Taxonomy (NCBI): domain Eukaryota; kingdom Viridiplantae; phylum Streptophyta; class Pinopsida; order Pinales; family Pinaceae; genus Pinus; species Pinus albicaulis. The sequence continues at coordinate 627,969,593 of CM076580.1, read as the reverse complement.
AAAGACTGGTAACCTTTAGCTGCAAACTCCACGATGTATCCTTCCAAGGTAGATTGCACCCAAAAATCTACAGCTCGAGTCAAATCGATATCTAACCGATGGAGTGCTACCAGGTCTACATGCACCCACTTGCAATAGACCTTCTGAAATCTTCTTTGGACTGTCTTGGCCTGTAGTCTCCGCAACCAGTTGTAGAGTTCCTTTGGAAATTTTCCCCAGAAGATCTCGTAAATATCGCTGGCGGATTTAGAGAATAGAACTCGATTCTTAATATATTTCTCCCTTTGCTGTCTCAACTCTGCTTGCTGAGCGATGAACTGATCTAGGTGATTATCCCGCCAGTTTCATATTTATTTTTCGAAGATCTATGATAACATGATCTAACTCCAAAGTGGAATTTCAGGTCTCGGCAACAGAACCATTTTTTGGCAAGAAAAGAGGTCTCTAGGGCGAGACCCAGGTTCAGGATGGAGGCCAACAAGGTTTTCTGCAGTAGTCTAGCACAACGCCGACATTTTCACCCTGCTCCGAGGAGCAAAGAGTCTCACCCAAGGCATGTCATGACCTTTGTTAGTATGAATTATTCGTCGAAGTGTACGAAAAAGAACCACTTTAGCTACGCATAACTAATATCCCTAACAACAATAGAGGCTGCCAAACATCTTCAGATCTGCGATTAGTAGTTAAAATGCTGCAACAAACAGATCTATAAATGGAAAGACATTAAGCAGTAAAGTAAAAGAGTTTGCTCCATGCATCCAACAGACAAGACAAGAACACGATTTTTGAATGAATTTTTATATTACAGGGCACCTGGGAGGAAACAAGAAGGTGTATCCATATCTCCTCAATGGGATGGGTTCTTTGTAGTCCTCAGCACTTCAGATCTAAGCTTTCTCTCTCTTGTAGATGTAGAAAACCCAATGTAGAAGACAGAGCTCAATGGGAGCAAATGGTAGGAATGAGACCAAGTGTATAGATCCAGAGTGATCTAATAGGCAACAAAAGGTGAAGAATGATGGGGAAAACCCTCCTATTTATAACAAAATATTGGGTCATTCTAGATCTTGGTGCATGGTTAAAATAATGTTAATCAAATCTAGATCCACCTCTATGGAATATTTTATTATTATTTGTTGGAGGGAAAGGGTGTTTGACTTGGGTCAAATCCCTTGATTAGTGAAAAATAAATAAATAAATGATTTATTTATCTTTTTAAGGAAGTGGTGGGGATATAATCAAATAAATAATGATTTAGTTGATTAATGGTGGTTGATTTGGTCATATTTAACAAGGAATATTATTTAAATAATTATTCCTAGAAAATAATAAGATAACTATGGGTTTATCTCATTAATTTCTTTGTTTTTGGGTTAAACATGACTGGGAATAATAATTAAATTATGGTTTAATTAATTATTCCTTGGGAAAATCAAACAAATATGGGTTTGTTTAATATTCCCTTTTGGGGTTTCCTAATTAACATAGTGAAAGCAGTTTTACTTGGGAGCTTTACTTAGGGTAAAACTGGTCTTACATGGTGTACTTGGGTCCATCTAATGATAATAGGTTAGATGACCAAAAAATGGTGTAACAGATTGCCTCCCAGCGTGCGAGTGTCAGGAGCAAATCGTATGACCGAAGTACATTGTAAGAACACAATCACTAGACAACAAAAAGGGATGTCAGAGAGAGAAATGTGAGGTAGATAGTGTGCTGAAGGACTAGACCCTGAGGAGACGAGACTCGCAGGTGCAACAAGTCTCTTTTATGAGAGGGTACCTGTGCTGAAGGCGGCGGGGGAGGCATACCTATGCCCGCCGTGACAAAGTAAAAAAGAATAGTGTGTCCAGTAAACAAGGGACCGAACCATAGAGTACAGCTGGCAGAATCAAGGGCCAGATAAAAATACAATGAAGAGTCTCACATACATGCTGTGCCTGGGATAACAGCCAGGACTAGTACAATAATATCTGAGTACATGAGATAAATACAACCCAAATGCCCCCTGTAAGTGGGGAGGGGCTCACAAAATCTGACCGATACATGCAAATCATAGAGGTGCTGCAAGTGGCTAAGGCCAACATCATCAAAATCTGGAGCGGCATCACAGGCTGCAAGGACGAGGTCATCCGGGCATGTGGGGGGCTACCTGCAGGGCCACCCCCTCATGAGGGCTGAGACATCTCACACACGCCCGGGAATCATCAAGAGCTGCTGCTGGGTCACTGGACTGTCCAGTATACGAATCTCGATCATGCTGAAAGGAGCTGGAGAAGCAATCAAGTCAAAGGGAAGTGAGAGATCCCCTTGCCTGATCCGAGGCACCGAACAAGAGTGGAAGCTGGAACCAAGGTACACCGCCCTCTAGACCTTGCTTCTGGAATAAATGTGCTGATGTCGACAGAAGGAGGTCCGCCGTAGGTGAGGCAATGAGAGATCCTCAACTAAGGCACGAGAGAAAATAGTAGAGCGACAGACAGACTGACACTAATGATGATGGCGGAATGGAAAGGATGGGGTGGCGAATGGACAACTTCCCTTGTTAGAGCATAAAGGGCATGAATGACATGGCAGCGACTGAAACAATATCAGAAGGGATAGGGGACAGTGAGGCTGAAGGTCATGATATGCGACACAAGAGAGGAACCAAGCGATAACGGAAGGAGGGTTATGGTGGGGTACAAAGGTACGCAGGATAGACTCCATGAATGCGATGATGACTCAACTTGGATGCTCTAAACAAGGGTGACACGATAGTGCTGCCACACAGTAAAGGCCCCAATGGGGGACCATGGAAACATGAGTACAAGGTGGGCACTCATGATGAAAATCGGCACGAACATGGACAAGTAAGGGGGCAGTATGGTGCCCCCAATACAAGTGGCGTAGGTGAGGAAATTCGATTTAAAATGAAGGTGAGGTAACTTCGCGTGGACGAAATGGGTCCTGGTGAAGTAGGAAAAATGAAACAACAGATGCTGGCTATCAAAAAGAAAATAAAACATGCATTTCCGAGGGGAAATGCTAAGGGTAATATTTCTTAAGATAGAGTGCATTGCGAGGGTTAGGAAGGGGATGACCTTCAAAATCCTCTAAGAGGTATGCCCCTTTGCCAAGATCCTTACTAATGATGTAAGGGCCTAGCCATAATGAGTCAAAATTCCCATGACCCAGGACATCATGGGCCTGGTCATAGACTAGAACAAGGTCGCCTTCATGAAAAGTGCGAGGTTGGACTTTTCGGTCATACTGAGCTTTGGTGCGTTTTTTGGCCATTTCCATGGTTTGCAAGGCAATACGGCGGTCTTTGGAGGCACGCTCAAGCATGATAAGTCGGTATTCTAGCGGTTGGGTGTCAGGGAGAAGTTCAACGGCTAGTTGCAGAGAAGGAATTTCACACTCGATCGGTAAAACTGCCTCCTCTCCAACAACTAGGTGGAAAGGAGTGAACCCGGTGGCGGTTTTAACAGAGGTTCGATAGGCCCATAAGGCAGGAAAGAGCATGAGATGCCAGTTGGTTTTGTGCTTATTCACTGTTCATTGAAGCATGGTCTTGAGGGTTTTGTTGACTGCTTCAACTTGGCCATTACCTTGGGGGTAATAGGAGGAGGAATATTGGTGCTCAAAACCCAACAGTGAGGATAGCTCATGCCATATCTCATCTTCAAAATGTCTGCCATGATCAGAGACCAGTTTCTTGGGAACCCCGAAGCGAGCTATAACATGGTTAAAGAAAAAGAGGGCCGCGGTAGCTGCCGTGTTGTTGAACGTTGGCATGGCCTCGGCCCATTTGGTGAAATAGTCGACCGCCACAATGATATACTTGTGGCTACCAGAGGATGGCGGGCGACACTCCATAAAGTCGATGGCCCATTTACAAAAGGGACCAGTGGAAACGACCGGATGGAGGGGAGCTGGTGGAGCTCTCGCTTTAGGGGCGAAATGTTGGCAACTGGGACAGTGTTTGACTGCCTCGATGCAATCACTGAAGAGGGAAGGCCAAAAATACCCGGCGCGCATTATTTTTTGGGCAATAGCGAGACCGGAGAGGTGGCCACCGCAAGCGCCGCTATGGCAGGCATTAAGGACCTGTTCAGCTTCAGCGTGTGTGAGGCAACGACGAAGGACCGTATCAACCCCGCGACGATAGAGGTCGTCACCGATAAGAAGGTATCGGGGGGCCTGGTGTCGGATACGTCGGCGAGCCTCACGGTCAAGGTGGAGGGCGAACTTTTGGGTTCGCAAATAAGTAAGAATATCGCCGTACCACGGTTCATCGGAAGTAATGGCAAACAGGTGTTCATCAGGGAAATCGTCGTTAACGCGAGGGTCTTGCGATCCGGTAGGTAGTTCAGAAATGAGCTCAGCGAGGGCTAAGCCTTTCTTACTTTTTGGGGTGACAAATTGAAGGTCGAATTCTTGAAGAATAAAGACCCAACGGGCGTACTTCCCAGTGAGGATACGACAACTCAATAGGAAAGCCATAGGGTTGAAATTTGTCACAACCTTGGTGGAGCGCAGGAGTATATAATGATGAAGTTTTTGGACTGAGAACATGACAGCCAACGCTAATTTCTCATCATAGGAGTATGAGACAGGGGGTCCCACAAGGTTCTTACTGACATAGTAGATCACATGCTCAATGCCATGGTCATCCTCTTGGATAAGGACTCCAGCGACCGAATAGGTGGAGGCGGAGATATATAGGATGAAGTCCCGATTAAAGTCGGGAGGGCGAATTAAGGGAGCAGATGTGAGAGCCTTCTTGAGGGCATCGAAAGACTCGTGAGCATAGGTATCCCAAACAAATGGGATGTGAGAGCGTAGGAGTCGAAGGAACCCGTGTGCGGTGGTGGCATAGTCAGGGACGAACCGACGAAGAAAATTAGCTTTGCCTTGGAGGCTTTGGAGTTGGCGGAGGGTACGCGGAATGGGGAGTTCAAGAATGGCTTGAACTTTCAAAGGGTCAAGAGTGATACCGTCCTTAGACACGATGAAGCCTAGCAGACGGCCGGCGGGAACGCAAAAAACACATTTCAACGGGTTAAGGCGGATATTATACTTGCGACATCGGAGAAAAATGGTGCGCAGATCGTGTAGGTGTTGCGCCCAATGCTTAGAACGCGCTGTGAGGTCGTCTAAATAGGCAAGGATAATATGAGCTAAGTCGTGGAAGCAATAAGACATGGCCCGTTGAAAGGTGGCGCCAGCATTTTTAAGGCCGAAGGGCATGACCCGGTAAGCAAAAGTTCCCCATGGACTGATGAACGCGGTTTTTAGTTGATCAGCAGGATGGATAGAAATTTGGTTGTATCCGGAGAAACCATCCATAAAGGATAGGACCTCATGCCCCGCACACTCGTCAATGATTTGGTCGATGAACGGTGTGGGGAAATTGTCTTTGGGACAAGCTTTGTTCAAGTCGCGAAAGTCCGTGCAGACACGAATGGTGCCTTGTTTCTTGAGAACGGGAACTGGGTTAGACACCCAAGTGGTGTATTCAATGGGGTAAATGAAACCAGCCTGCTTGAGCTTATCGATTTCGGCTTTGATAGCGTCACGTCGGGAAGGATGAATGGGTCTCATCTTTTTTCGGACTGGGTTGGCATCAGGCCATGTGTCGATATGATGTTCGACAATGGCAGGATCGAGTCCGGGCATTTCAGAATAGGACCAGGCAAAGATATCGCGGAATTCTTTGAAAAGCTTGGTGTAAGCTTCAATCTCTTCCGGGGTGCATTGGGCACCCAAGGTGATGTGTTCTTCGATGCCTGGTTTGACTGAAATGTCAATTTTGATGGTAGGCGAGACATTGGCCATGTTTCCTTATTCAAAAGCATCAGGTGCAGGGATAGGGTTTTTGAACCAATCGACTGCATGAGGAATGAAGTCTTTGGTTTCCACAGCGTATTGGTCATGGGACTGTTGTGGGAGGAAATATGCGCGATGGTGCATATCGTCCCAGGGAAAGTCGGGATTGGTCATGGCTTCCATAATGTCTTCATTAGAGTGGAAGATGGGAAGACTGGAGGAAGATGGGTCACCCGAGGAAGTAGTGGTGTGGGACGGGTCATCATGAGGAGAAGGGCTCAGATGGGCGATATCAACAGATCCAAGGCCAGCGGAGGAGCTGAGAGGATCGGTAGGTTGAATGGCCGGTGAACTATCTCGCAGGGATGATGACAGGTAGAAAACGGTGGTTGAGGGCTCCGTTGGCTCGATAGTGGGAGGAGGAATGTGAATGGGAGTAGGAATGCCCTCAGGTCCGATCGAAGTGGCCTTGAATTGGTGGTACATGTCCAAGGAGGCACGATACTCGTCAAGGCGGGGACAGAGGTGGGTGTAATGGCCGTGAAAATCGCACAAGGCACAAGGGTGGTTTGTGCGCAAGTGTTTGAGTTTCGGGATAGAGTCGGGGATAGTGACATAGACCTCTGGGATATCAGAGTCAGGGAATGTCTCATTGACCAGAAGCTTGAGGTGCGGCAATTCAGGACACATGTGAGTGGCGTGACCGACGATATCACACAAAGCGCATTGGATGGCGGGCTTTGGTGGTCGTGGGGAGGTAAGAGTTGTCGGGGCGGCCTGGTCCTGGTTGGTTGCCCCCTTACGAGCTTTGCCTTTCTTTCTAGGGGTTGGCACCACAGGGTTCTGTGGGGGTGCAGGGGGCCCGGAAGAGGTGAGGGGGACCGGTTTAACCGGTGTCAAAGCAAGGTAAGGTTTGGGGTGATCGGGAGGGGTAGCGGCTGGAGGGTCAATGTACCAGACGGGGAGGCCGATGGACAGATTAGGGAGAGAGAGGGTGGCCATGACGGGGACAGAAAATACTCCGGGAGGGGGAGCCAGGAAGGGGATCTGTCCAGCAGGGTGATGGCCAGGAGGGACGGCCCTGAGATGGTTAAGGCTAGGGGGAACCGAGTCAGGGGGGTAAAGGGGTTCAGGGATACCAGCTGTAGGAGGAAGGCCAGAAGGAGGAGGTCCGGTTGGCGGAGAAGTATGGCTAGGAGCGGGTTGCGGAGGGCGAAGGGGCGGTTGCGGACTAGCCGAAGCAGGCCGTTTGAGGGTGGCCTGAGACGATTGCATCATGCAAACATTTGACAAGTTGGGATCAGGGATAGGAGGAGGGGGAAGACAAGGAAAAGTTCCAAGCAGGGAGGAGTCCTTGTAAACGCCGGGGGAGACACTGGTCAGGGAATCGACGGTTTGCTTGTTGGCTACAGAAGAGATGGTGGTCTCAGAGGAGGTCTGAGAGGGAGGCTCATGGTATGTCAACTGGTCAATGGTGACTATCTTTCCATTATGGGGGAAAGACATCTTGCGAAAGACCGCGGATGGGACAACAGACATAGCATAGGTGTAGCTCCACCCCAAAAGAATGTTGTAGTCGAGTGGGGCGTCAATGACTTCGACGTCAACGCAAACAGTCTTACCGGCGAGGGTGACAGGGAAATTACGAAACAAGCCAATGGGCTGGGAGGCATGACCGTCCCACGCTCTAAGGGTGATCGTGGAAGGGGCCAGCTCAGGGGATCCGAGTTGCTTCCAAATCGAAGCGGACATCACGCAGGTGGATGCCCCCTCGTCAATTATACACCGGGAAACGATGGCGTTCCGTATCTTGACTGGGATTTGGAAGGCGACGGAAGGAGGGAGGGGAGGGTGATCCGATTGGGTGGCGTCGAAAACAATCATTTGGTTGTCAGCAGGATCTACAGCGCCCACGACAGATAGTAGAGCCTTCTTTTGGGAAGGGCACGACTGGAGGAGTTCCAGTGTGGAAATGGCCGCGGGTGACTGCGCCAAATCATCTACTATGCTATACGATTGAGCGGCTCGGCTGGAAGCAGCATTTCGGCGTAATGGTCCCTTTGGAATCTTTGGATGAACCTCGACTTTGGGTTGAGGGATGTGTAAGGGGCCACTGGATGTCGAAAGAGGCTCTGTAGAACCTGAAGAGGGAGGCTCGGGGGCAGACGGAGCAGGAGGCTTGGGGTACTGGCGAGCCCGAGTTTGAAGGTGAAGATCGACGGAGGGGTTGGGATCATAATTCATCATAAGGATCTGGTAATCAGAGGACCCAGAAAGGGAAGGGGGGGCAGCTACCTGGTTGTCAGGTGGTTGGGTAGCCACGAATCCTTGCTGAGGGAAAGGATCGGTAAAAACAGCTGGCTGGGTAGTGGCCACATTAGGTGGAGCATGAGGGGAGGCGTGCTGTCCGCGCAATGTGGCTTGAGACTCCCACATCTGTCGCATCTGGGGTAAGAGGGGACAATCGTGGGTGTAATGACCGTAAACACCGCAACACGAACAGGGCTTGTTGGTGCGAAGCGGCCTGTCCGGCTTGGGCTGACTGCCCGGTTGCTGGTTGCCAGTGCTAGGGTCCACACCGGAATTGGGTCCTCGGGTACCAGGGGCAGGTTGGTTTTGGTTGCCTCTCCGCCTTCTTTGAGAAGAAGGGGGATTAGTCGCGCCCTGCTGTGCAAATACTTGCCCTGGAGGGGGCTGTAGGTGCTGTTGCTGGGGTTGAGGAGGCAAGGGAGGAGGAAGCGCATAGGCTGGAGGAGCTGGCGCACCAGGCTGCGGATAAGGGTAATAGGTAGGGTGGGCAACATTAGGGTAAGCAGGAGGTTGGGCAAAAGGAGGAGGCGTGTCGTATCCTGGATACATGTTACCGGGAGGGGAAAAAGTGCCGGAGGAGCTGGCCCCTCCCTGAGGGAGACCATAGCCCATAGGAGGTTGAGCGTATGGATGGGAAAGGGCTCCAACGATACCGTCGGCGGAATGAGATGCCCCCGGGGCGTTAGCGCCACCGGGCCTGGGGATGTCAGGAAGAACGGTATAAACATAACCAGATTGTGCGTAGATCAGGTCATATTTCAAGGCTATTTGGAGGGCGGCTTCTTCAGTTTGAGGAAAATGAGAGGCGACATCTTTGCCGATGGGAGTGGGAAGGGTGCGCAGGAACCACTCCATGTAAACCCGATCTTCGAAGGGAGGGGCTCGACATAAGCTCCGTCTTCGTCGCCATTCCTGAACATGGGCAGAAAGGCGTGTTGAAGAGGCTTGCTTAAAGGAAGTCAAGAGCTCCGTGCCAGTATCGTATCGGAGGGGGAGCTGGAAGTACGACAAAAAGGCTTGGGCAAGAGTCTCAAAGGTGGTATGGGTAGAGGTGGCTTGTTCAACATACCATTTAGAAGCTTCGTCGGTAAGCGTGCGTTGGAACAAACGAGGTCGGATGGAGTCGTCGGTAATGGAATTGGAGGAACACCACATGTGGAAAGACCGGACGTGATTGGTTGGATCTTCTCCATTGAGGCCCTCGAACTTAGGGATATCAGAGGGCAGCTTGGTGGGCATAGCGGGCCAGGTAGCATTGTGGTGAATGGGGTCATTAATCAACTGATGGAAATCGGGGAGGCTGAGGCCTGCAATGTACGGCAGCACAGGGGTGGCCGGGGTAGTGGTTGTGATGGTTCCGCTAGAAGTAGGGCCGGCATTGGGGCCGGGAGAACCACTAGCGTTAGGCCCTGGTCCAGACATGGTGAAGGTAAAAGGGGGAGAACCGGAAGGAGAAGGGGGACCCGATGAATCAGGAGAGGAGTCGGAGTGCGGACTCGAAGGTGGACTGGCTCGACGACGGCGGTGCGGAGCAAGTCGATCAACCGGAAACTGAGGGTGAAGGCCAAGAAGTCTCCGGGAAAGGCGCCTTGGGGGCGCAATGATGACAGGAAGAAGGAAACCGACAAGGGCAGAAAGGGACAGAATCAAGAAAGGTCAAGGGAAGATAAGGTGCAGTGACAATTGATTTTAGAGTCTTTGCCAGGCGGTGTTAACCAGGCGCTTCTTCACTTAGGGTCAGTGTGTGGCGTGCGTTAATTTTAATTTTTAAACCCTTTCCGTTGTTGAGAGCAAGAAAAAAGTGTGTTGCGTAGCTGAAAATAAACCTACAGAGAACAGAAAATAATGCTGAAATGACAGAAAAATAACAGCTACGTATGCATCTATCTAACCCAAGAAGGTGGGTCTCTCACAACTATGCTGAAAAGAAAGGGAAAAAATATGTAAAACACACATACAGGGAGCTCAACAGATCTAGGGTCAAAAGGGACAGGGATCTGGAGGATAAGGCTGTAGGAAAGAGGTGCAGATCACAGCCAAGAGACAAAGGCAAGGTGGCTGGAAAAAGGGAAGGAAATCAACAAAAACCAGAGGGGGTGAGGCGGAGGCCGTCAAAAGGAGGTCTAAACAAAACGACAAGAGGTGATTTGAAAGGAAAAGAGGCTGATTTCAATGGATCTGAAAGGGAGGTAACAGATCTGGAAAAGAAGGGGTTGAAGCTCTGAAACCGACGGCTGAAACAGCTAAAACTCTTCCACAAAAAGTGGAGGGTACTAAAGCCCTAAGGGGCTGGGTTCCCACTTAGATGAGTAAAACACCAGGACTTGGCCGCGGGCCGAGACAGAGGCCGAAGACCCCGACAGGCGCCGTTGTAATCCCGAAAAAAGGTCGTAAAAAATGGGCTGAAAAAAAAAAGGTGTGCTCAGCTTCGATCCCATTCGAGTGCAGGCCTCGCAAAAACAAAAGCCGAAAAGTGCTTACTCCGGGAAGTCCAGGTCGCAGGTTTAGGGCCAAAAAGTGCGACCCCCCTGTTCCGGTTGTCTCGGCGGCAGATTTTCAGAAAAGTTGCCGTCTCTGGTGCGGCTGGTGTCGCTTACCTGCGCAATAGGGCCAGAAACACACGGAAGTTAGAAATTTTAAGTTTCTAGGGTTTTATGTGAGAAAAATGACATAAAAAGAGGAAAACTAAGCAGCTGAAAAGAAGCCCTAGGGCCTGAAGTAGCTGGATATGCAGGAATATGAAAAACGACAGCGGTCGTAATTTAAAACCCGTGCGGAGTCGCCATTTGTTAGTATGAATTCTTCGTCGAAGTGTACGAAAAAGAACCACTTTAGCTACGCATAACTAATAGCCCTAACAACAATAGAGGCTGCCAAACATCTTCAGATCTGCGATTAGTAGTTAAAATGCTGCAACAAACAGATCTATAAATGGAAAGACATTAAGCAGTAAAGTAAAGAGTTTGCTCCATGCATCCAACAGACAAGACAAGAACACGATTTTTTGAATGAATTTTTATATTACAGGGCACCGGGGAGGAAACAAGAAGGTGTATCCAGATCTCCTCAATGGGATGGGTTCTTTGTAGTCCTCAGCACTTCAGATCTAAGCTTTCTCTCTCTTGTAGATGTAGAAAACCAAATGTAGAAGATAGAGCTCAATGGGAGCAAAAATGGTAGAAATGAGACCAAGTGTATAGATCCAGAGTGATCTAATAGGCAACAAAAGGTGAAGAATGATGGGGAAAACCCTCCTATTTATAACAAAATATTGGGTCATTCTAGATCTTGGTGCATGATTAAAATAATGTTAATCAAATCTAGATCCACCTCTACGGAATATTTTATTATTATTTGTTTGGAGGGAAAGGGTGTTTGACTTGGGTCAAATCCCTTGATTAGTGAAGAATAAATAAATAAATGGTTTATTTATCTTTTTAAGGAAGTGGTTGGGATATAATCAAATAAATAATGATTTATTTAATTAATGGTGGTTGATTTGGTCATATTTAACAAGGAATATTATTTAAATAATTATTCCTAGAAAAAAATAAGATAACTATGGGTTTATCTCATTAATTTCTTTGTTTTTGGGTTAAACATGACTGGGAATAATAATTAAATTATGGTTTAATTAATTATTCCTTGGGGAAAATCAAACAAATATGGGTTTGTTTAATATTCCCTTTTGGGGTTTCCTAATTAACATAGTGAAAGCAGTTTTACTTGGGGTAAAACTGGTCTTACATGGTGTACTTGGGTCCATCTAATGATGAAAGGTTAGATGACCAAAAAATGGTGTAACAACCTTACTAAGGTTGGGATCAGATCAGGTATCGATAAAGCATGATATATGCATAACCCAGACAGAACTAAGTACTTCAAGTAAGTGTAAATACTCCACAGATAACAATACTTATGAACATATTCAGAATGATAACCAAAAATTTAAAATAACCTACACGTTCAACTAAACTAGAACACAATTCAGAACTTATAACAACAGCCTCAGATCAGGATGTATTGCATTAACAACAAAATATAGTTACAATGATCCACAGAGCATTCCTAGTAGAACTAATTACAATAGAGTCACGTAAGACAGAACAGAATGAATCAGAGAGAGAGAGAACAAAATGAACAACACGAACAGAGCTCTCCTATGGCTCCTGTTCCATGATCAATACTGTACCAACCTCCTTTCTCCACTGGCCGGTTTCCTATTTGTTCCATTGCCAGCGTGACTGACATTTCTTCCTTCCTTTCCACTCGGCTGTTTGCTGCTTCTCCTTGATTATTGGGAATTCCACTAATTGTCTTTTGCCGCTTCCTTTTTCCATCTGTGCTTGCTTCCACAATAGCTGCACCACCTGCTCTTCAGTTCTTCGCAACCATGACAACTCTCTATCTACCATGGTTGCATTCTGCCACCTGCTATCTACAACTCAAAACTGTTTAGTTTCAAAAAAAGGGCCCCAACATGGCCCTAGAAGACAGGGACTGTAAAATTCATGAGACAGAGTCAAAATTTGATTTATTCGATGTCTACTGTTGACTCAAGGATACATTTCTCAACAAATCTTATGACATTGGCCTACGTGACACTAAATTACCCTACTAAATTTTCCCCAAGACCCATAGCTACCCAGAGTTCATCCAAAAATTCCATTCCTGCTATGATATTAATCAAAGATCCATAGTTACCCCAACAAGAGAGATTTTGTTCACCATCAATGCCTAATCCATCTAAAAAATGATGCAGGCCCCCACCCCTGAGCAAACAATTCCTTTCTCTTTTGAAGCCCTTAGGGAACTTTATCAAAAACTTGACATTTCCAGCAGAGCCAAAACTTTGAAGCTTTTTATTACCATAGATGCCCCAATGCCTACCAAGAATCCACCCTATCCCTCATATATATTTCCTAATAGGACCCAACACATCATCATTGTTCTATCTTATTTATTGGGATATCACACTGTAATATTCCTACTTAGCCTAAGCTAAGAGGAATATACATTTTTGTTTTACTTTATGTTGCATGAATAAATGAATAAAGGAGGACATGTAAAACTTCTGAAAATACTGAATAAATCAATTCCCATGTGAACAAGGATAAATCAGGGCCATGTAAATAAATCACTTGCGGGTGTGAAAGGGGTTTGAGCTGTGAGACTGGGTCAACCTTAACCAAATCTACAATGTTGTCTAGTTTCAATGTACCTCATAAAGGGACAACGCAGTTCTAGAAGGAGGCCCCTCATGTGAAAGGAGCTAACTCATCAAGGTGGTTTAGGGTTTGTGAAGACTCTCATCTTATAAAAGGAAGGGGAAGGCAGCAATAGAAGGTTGTTGATTGATTATACTTTTGAGTATCTTGTCTGTTTAGACAAATACTATTCTCTGTTGTTTAGTGGAGAATTGTGATGCTTAGCACTTGGAGTTCCTATGCAGGGATTTCACCTCTTCCATTGAGGATTCTTGGAGGAGTTTTTTCTGAATTTATCCACTATCAAGCTTTGGGCCAAGCTCTACTTCCAACTGCAATGCAGATCCAGTGAGGGTTTGCTTGCTTTTGTAGGCTGCAACAAGTGGGATTCTAGATCTACTCAGATCTAGCTTGTATTGATGGCTCTTCTCAGTGAGTGTGTCATTTAACCTCCTGGAAGAGTGCATCCATTGTTTGAGCTTCAAAATTTTATCCTGGCATAAGACCAACTCTGTTAATTAAGCTACAGCGCAGTTTCCTTGGAGGAACTGCGTTATTTTTAGTGGAGACTTTGGAGGGTGTTTTGACCCCATTTTTGATGAGAGATCTTTGGTGTTGGGCTTTGCCTTTCACTTTGGTGATCCATGGATTAGCTTGATGATCCATGTTTTGGTTAGATATGATATATTTTAATGTAAATTCATCTTCATAAATTTTTGAAGAATTCTGCAGATTTGCAACTTAAAACTCAGATCTACTCTTTGTAATGCATGATTTGGTCAAAACCCCAAGGGGATCTTGTAAATAAGACTTTGTAGTTTCCAGATTTGAAATGGATCTGATGTTTTGTCCATAGATCTATCCTAGATCTGAGATGTAATTTTTATCTGCAATAGATCCTTAAAATAATGCTGTTGAGCCATTTTACAATTTATACATGTGTTGCAGCCTTCTTTTCTGAAGATTTCTTACTCTCTAGTCTCCTGTATTCTACTGTATACTGAAATAGCTTCATTGTAATTCTGATTTGCTGTTGTACATTCATAATTTGATCTCATGTGATGGCCTCCTACTCAATATACTTTCAAATACTACATTATTTATGAAGCATTTTGTTGTGCATAGTTGCAGCCCCTCTTGTAGGGTGCTTTTCAGCTAGACTAGGTGGTGGGAGATCTATTTACCACACCTAGTTTGATTTGTTTTTTCTCCCCTTTTGGATCTAGACCCCAGATCTGATGATCTAAGGGATCCAATGGTTGTAAACTCATTTTTGTGCATCAACCTCCCAGGAGTGCGTTATTTCAGCAGGTTTACTGTGTTGTTCCTATTTTGGAATATTACACACACTGATCAGTGGGTAGATGAAGTTGTGATAGGATTTTTTTCCATTCTTTCCTTAGATTCTAAACCCAAAATCATGTTTAATTATGCCCATTTTCTTTTAGAGGAGGTTTTCATATACACCTCTGTATTGGTTTATATGTTTGTTTATTTCCATTCCAGGAAGTTTCAATTTCATATGACCAAGGAAAATGAAGATGCTGAACCTCAATCTGTCATTTTATGGACCACTCTGTTATTAAAGGACCAGAATAACTATACATACAAGGATTTTGTGGATTTTTTTGTGCATCCAACCATAATTACACTCAAAAGTGCAGCAAAGCCAAGGATAAGTGAAGAAATCAAGAAAACCATGCACCTAACAGAGCAAGTGAAGACAACAGATTGATACTTGCACCAAAATTACAAAAAGATTCGAGTCTATGGGAGTGAGCTAGCACCTTACAAATTTCCAAAGTTCCTCTTCATGAGGGTCTTTGCACTAGAGTACATAAGGAAAATAATACATGCAGATGAGCTCCACTTTGTTCCTGTAAAGAATAAGGCTCAGTTCAAGGTCAAGACACAAATTGGGCCTTTCATCTGTAACAATAGAGCAGCAGGAGAGGAGGCAAAGAATATACTACAGGGGATGGGTTTCAGCCAAAGTTTCACTTGGTATTATGACCCTACAAGGATTATCTCCAAGAAAAAGGGGGAAAAAAATCCACACCTGTTGGGGCCTTTGTTTTGAAAATGAAACAGTTTTGAGTTGCGGAGAACAGGTGGCGGAGCACAATCACGGTAGACAGGGAGCTGTCATGATTGCGGATAGCTGAAAGATATATGGTGTGGCAGTTGCAAAAAACATCATAGATGGTAGGAATGGGAGAGAAAGACAATCAGTGGAACTCCCAGTAATCAGGAAGAAGCGGCGAACAACGAAGTAGGAAAAGAGGAAAGATTGACAAGCAGAAGAACAAATAGGAAATCAACCAGCGTATACGAGGAGAGTTATTCTGGCAGAGGGCTGAGGGAGAGAGCTGTAGGAGAGTTTTTTTAGGTCTCTGTTGTACTGAACCACCCTATAGTAGACTCTACGGAGTAATGTAGTTGTTTAATATTGATAATGAAATATGGTTCGTGTTGTGTTTGATGTTCTGAGTTAAGTGTGAATCAGTTGTTTATTGTGAAGGTATGGCCTGTTTCAAATTTTAATTTTGCATCCTGAACATGCTTAATGAGTGATATGTTATGCAAAGTAGAAAAATATTTTTTTTGTTTCAAGTTTCTTTAGTTGCACTTCATGGTTGTAATCGGTTGATACCTGATCTTCTTCCTAACCTTACCAAGGTCACGGTATGCCTCAAGTGAGATGATCTACTCCTTGGAGTAGGGTGAAAATGTTGGCGTTGTGCTAGACTACTGCGGAAACCTTGTTGGCCTCTCTTCTGAACCTGGGTTTGTTATGAAGGTAAATCCTCTCTGTGGACAGAGACGATCCCTCTAGCCCTAGGGTGGGTCTAGTAACAAAAGGACACGCAAAATTGTTGCTTCCTAGTTAATGAATGAACAAAAGACATGGTAGATTGACCTACCTTGAATCCAACGCTGTCGATGTTGCAGAAAGAGCAGTGGCCTCTCGCTCCTGCCTCAGCAAATCACGATCCATTCGCTGTCACGCTCAGATACTTGAACAAAGGGAAAAAAAAAAGAACAACATACGACAGAATAGTTTCACTCACAACTATTAGCCAGTCAAAGAGGGCTAAACATATCACATCAAATAAAAATCATAACACAATAGTGGAACCAAACAGTAGTCATGTATATTAATGAGTAGAAGGAAGAGTACAACCGATGCTTCGACGTCACAGTCTCCTCTTGCAGGGTTCAGACGAAGAGCGTCTCAAATGTTGGTCAGGGAATTTAGACTCAAGCTCTCTCAACACAATATTTCTTACTCTATCTTCTCTAGCAGCTTAGCTATAGTATAAATATCCTAGTTCAGTTATTCAGCCATTCAACTAGCTTCTACTAAAAGAGATAGTTTCTTATATATAGGAAAGGGAGGAGGTTGGGATACCTACAAAGATGGGAGGGAGTCCTATCCTTTAGGAGAGTTCCAAGGGAGGTGGAAACTACTAACTAAAGGAAGGATTCCGTGGTTGTTTCAGTTCAACCACTCCCAATGACTCATCCCCAAGGTGGTTGGAATGGAAACTCTGCCTCTATTAATAAAAAACATTCCATAAAAATCTTGGCGCGGGTGTCTAACAAGAACAGAGTGCCAAGTGGCACGAGCTCAGTGTTAAATTTCCTGGTCAGTGTGAGGGTGTTTTTATCACCAAAATAGGACCTGAATGCTACTCATCAAGTCAATCTTAGTGTAACTATTTCAAACCAATATTTTTGTTGAGTCTTAGCCTCCTCAGCCTAAGAGGGCTCCCTCAAAGGTTAATGATATAAGTTATAGATAGATGGCTAACTCTGTGGTTTGTGATTTTGTATGTTTATAGGTTGAAATATGGAAACTTCTACCATTGGGCTATGTAGTCGGTGACAGGGATAAAGATAACAAATAGATATTATTATAAAACTGAGGCTTGTATATACTTCAATAAAAGAGTGACACATTCAGGAAGATCTCAATAACTTGAGGTTCATAGGAAGTTAGAGCATGTGGTACATGAATTCTTAGTAATGATACATCAAAGTATTCAAAAGGAAAGTATTTAAAGTGATTCATCAAAGCTTAACACTTAAAGGAAGTCAGAGCATGTTACTCCATGAATTTTGAGTAATAAGTATTAAAACATTGAATAAAACCATCTAGAGATAGGACTTAAGAACTCAATTCACCATATTTCAACAGTTAAAGGAAGTCAGATCATGTTCCTCCATGAATTCTGAGTACCATGGAAGTAAAAAATACCAAAGATAAAATATAAAACTCACTGAACTACACTAATAATCTCAAGTCCAGAAAGTTGTATTGCTTTTGTATATATCAGTGTCTCCAAAGCCATTACAAAAGTAGTCTGTTCCTCCTAACATTTTCCAACCCCTATGAATTCGACCTCATGCTTGATATAGAGCATTTTAAATATTGTATTCCATGATCCTCCTCCTGAGAATTTGAATTCCCATACTTGACACCTATCCTAACCATAAAACAGGCATATAATTACAAAATGACAGCTAAACTGTCTTTGAAGAGTCCTAATTCTAATAGGACTAAAACTCCTAAATATGCTTCTAACAACCTTATCTGGTCTTTAATTCATCCTTTTCCATCTGAAACCCCATGAATTCGAATTTTAATGTTGACCATTCACTTAAAGTCACCCTGCTGCTGATGATAAAACTATCCTAGAATTTAGGGAACATGTTTCCCTGTTTTGAGGCTCAAGATCATTTTAGTTGCTTGAGATGTTCTGATCACTTCTAAATGATGAATTCGAGGCTGATTTATGTTAGGAACATGACTGACATATTTCCCAAGTCATCCCTTCATGCCAGCTGTGCAAAATCCACTTTCAACTTCTCAAAACAGTGAAAACAGATCTGCGCTACGAAAGTAGCACAATTTCGTAGCGCTTTTCGTAGCGCGGTGTTTTCACTCCTTTATTCAACATATTTCAATATTTTTCTTTCATGATAGCCTTTATATTCACTTGAAATACTCCCACAAGAAGTTTCAAAATCAAACTCAGAAAAATTCCTTCAAAATTTGCTATGAGAAATGATGAAAAGACTGCTTCAGCAAATTATTCCTGTTTCTTCCCTGAAAATTAGGTCTTGGGCCAGAGCCTTTATCTTCTCATCCATGATGTATTTTGCGAAACTGAAGGATTTTTTTGTATTAAATTCTATCTTGAATAAAAAATTCTCTTGGGTTTTTGAAATACTTCTCCTGCTGTCTAGAATCTAGCTTTGAAAAACATGTGTAAAACAAGAAAACACTGTTTTCTGAAAATAGGGCTTCAACGAAAGCCTTCAATCTCCCATTTCATAATGAATTTGAAGAAAATGAGAGAGGTTTTTTTAGTTAGGTATGTTATACAGACAAATTTATTTCAGGTTTCAAAACTTCTTTTTCAGTTGCCAAGAAACCTCCTTGGAAATTTATTACTAAAACTCGAAAACAACATTTTTCTCTTCATGGTGAAAGGCTGCTTCAGCAGTTTCGTAGCGCACTACGAAATTGCTGTGCAAGAAAATTTGTTGAAAATTTATTCAAAATTCGTACCTTTAAGATGTTTAAATCTCATAAAAACTAATATTTATCAAAAAATATAGTAACATGACCTCAAAAACATGCTCTTCATCAAAAAAATTCCTTCATCTTGATCAGATTTGGCTTATGGATTTATCACTTTGTTTTTCTACCCAAATCACTCTGTTTCAATGTTTATGTAGCTTCTCTTGAGATCTTGTTAACTGGATTTCTAAGTATTCAACCTATCTCCTTAGCTTCCTATTGTTGGCCCTCAACTGAGTTTTCATTACTCTCACAAATCTGGCTTCTTTTATTGCTGGTACAGTTCAAGTGAAATATTGTGCCTCACTACTAGTTATTTTGGTTATAAAACCCTTTCAACTTCCCAAAGGGCTTTCATCCTCTTAAATTTTTTTTTTTCAACAACATGCTTTCTTTCTCTCATCCTTAACCTGGAAATTTCAAGATTGGCTGATTTCAACCTTTCCTCCATCTCTGCATAACTGATTTTTTCTATTTGAGTGGGGAATACTCTATTTTTTACCTTTTCTAGTATAGGTGATGAAAGGTTTATAAATTCTTCATGAACAGTGGATGCTTCCTTTATTTTATCTAGCTCAACATTAATCTCTTGCATCTTTTTGGATTGTCTGGTTACAGGCTTCGTAGCCTTGAAGACAAATGCTGCAACTTCATCATTGAACTCTAGTTTCTTAGATGACTTCATCTTTTTCTTTTTACTTCTTTAATAATTTAATGATCAGCCTCACTTGATTAAGTAGGATCAGCCTCGCTTGATTATGTAAGATCAACCTTGCTTGATATAAGATTATAATAGCTTTGGTGTAATATGACCACAAGCTTAAACTTGAAATAAATATGTTTCAATGCTTGTTATGAAAACTGGAACGAGTAACACATATCATCTCTTTCAAATTTGAAACATCCTTTCCATAAATGACACCTCTACGGTAGTAATGATGAGTATGAATAGTTAAAAATTTTGGAAATGACCCTAACTGACTCACTATGATGTCATTATATGATAACCTAATGGATTCTGATGATTTTTATGTTTTGACAAGACACTTTTAAGAATCCGCACTTTTGTAGTGCACCTAGTGAAATTTTGGTGAAATGCGCTACAAAAGTAGCAGTGCTTTCATAGCCGAAAACTGAGTTTTTGAACTAATTGTGCTACGAAACTACGGTTTTGTGGCTAATTGTAGAGGATTTTTTCAAAATTTTAATACATGATTTCTAAATGAATGATGGGACTTCACAACCATGGGATGAGACTTAAAGACCTTATGTGGAAATGAAAATTGACCTTTAAAGACTTCTAAACCTATCACTTACCTTTATTAAGAATGAAATGACTCAAGACCTATTTAACACTATGACTAAAAAAAGGTAAACTTTTAGAGTTTAGAAAAAAAAAATTAGGGTGATAACAGTGGCTCCACTTGGGATAGTGTGCCCCTATGGTACACTAAGAACCGGTAGCTCCAATGCTGCTATCCATTTTCTTTAGAATAAAATTATGAAATTTTGCCAAGTTTCTCATCAAACTTTAATGGCCTTCACCTCAGGCTTAAGCTTGACGATTTCTGCAAAAAGCACTCAAACTGTACCAACTAAAAAATGCTCAGTCAACCTTGATCTTATTTGCACATTCCTACCTACCCTATCAACTGCAAACTCCATTTTAGCTCAATCAATATGAAATTTCCAATGTAGCCAGTCGTATGTTTTATCTGATATTTGAAACTCTTGACTGCGTTCAGAATAAAAGTAACCATGATACTGAAATGACCAAAGCGACTTATAATGTATCTGATCTTCATGATAAAAATGAAAATGAAACAATGGAGTGCAAAGCTCTTCCATGTATTCAACTATGGGGTCCAAAAAGGCATGATCAGTTTGATGTTCTTTATGACATTCTGCAGCTTTGGACAACTCATCCATACTTTGATCATCTACATAAGAGTTAAGTTGTGTGCTTTCAAACTACTCCTCAAATTGATTTTCAAAAACAATGTATTCTTCCTTAAACACAAAAGAGAAAGGAAGCAACACCTTCTCTTTGTGTTTTTCCATAGAAAGCTTTTGAAAAGAATGGTCATGATCATGAAGACTATATAATTGAATTTGACCTTGTAAACCTTCAATGTCTTTCTCAATGTTCTTAGCAACTTCATCCAAAATTTTAATTTTATCTTCTATCTTGCACTCAAGTTATTTTAGATAAGAAGACAAGGATAAAGAAAAAGTTTCATCTATTTCTTCATTAATATGATCATCATTCCATTGTTTGAAACCTTGAATTGAAGGAGAGTTTGCCACCAACTCTATTATGTCTATCCATTCCTCCAAAAACATAAGCCAAAAGTCTGCAAATGACTTAATAGATCTGATAGGAAAACTTTCAATCCACTTTTTACATTTCCCTTGAAATGAATCATAGAACAACATAATGCAAACATATTCATGTTTGACTCTAATAAGCTCAATAAAATCACAGAAATCTGATATATGCTTCAAATTCAAACTCAAATCTTCTCCATTGAATTTTGGACCATTCCTTAAAAAGTTTGTATCCTTGGGAAAATGGTTTGGGAAACCATGAATTCCTGAAAAATTTATACATGCATACCTTGAAACAAGAATGGCAGCATCTAAGTTCTTCATAAGTCCAATGGAATCACCATGAATCTATGAATTTTGAATTCTTCAACAATTGAGTTGCCAAGGTAGTTTTGCAGCCTCGGAAATATTCCTGAGCTCCTGACTTTCAAGAGTTCAGCTTCATGATTTTTGGGAGATGTATATCTTCATATTCCCAGCAGATGCACCAAAATGTTATCACCAAAATAGGACCTGATACGCTGCTCATCAAGTCAATCACAATGTAAATATTTCAGACCAACCTTTTGGCTAAGGCTTAGCCTCCTCAGCCTGAGAGGGCTCTCTCAAAGGTTAATGATATAAGTTATATATAGATGTCTAACTCTGTGGTTTGTGATTTTATATGTTTACAGGTTAAAATATGGAGACTTGCTACCAATTGGGCTATGGAGTCAGTGACAGGGATAAAGATAAAAAATAGCTCTTCTTATAAAACATAGGCTTGTATATAATTCAATGAAAGAGTGACACATTTAGGAATATCTCAATAACTTGAGGTTCATAGGAAGTCAGAGCATTTGGTACATGAATTATGAGTAATAAGTATTAAAACATTGAATAAAACCATCCAGAGATAGGACTTAAGAACTCAATTCACCATATTTCAACACTTAAAGGAAGTTATAGCATGTTACTCCATGAATTATGAGTAACAAGTGTTAAGACTATGGAAGTAAAACATATCAAATATAAAATATAAAACTCACTAAAGTACACTAAGAATCTCAGGTCCAGAAAGTTGTATTGCTTCTGTATATATCAGTCTCTCCAAAGCCATTAAAAAAGTAGTATGTTCCTCCTAACATTTTCCAACCCCTATGAATTCGACCTCATGCTTGATATAGAGAATTTTAAATATTGGATTCCATGATCCTCCTCTTGAGAATTCGAATTCCCATACTTGACACCTATTCTAACCATAAAACAGGCTATTAATTACAAAATGATAGCTAAACTGTCTTTGAAGAGTCCTAATTCTAATAGGACTAAAACTCATAAATGTGCTTCTAACAACCTTATCTAGTATTAAATTCATCCTTTTCCACCTAAAAACCCATGAATTCGAATTTTTATGTTGACCATTCACTTAAAGTCACCCTGCTACTGATGATAAAACTGTCCTAGAATTTAGGGAACATGTTTCCCTGTTTTTAGGCTCAAGATCATTTTAGTTTATTGAGATGTTATGACCACTTATAACTGATGAATTAGAGGCTAATTGATGTTAGGAACATTATTGAAATATTTCCTATGTCATCCCTTCATGCCAGCTGTGCAAAATCCACTTTGAACTTCTCAAAACAGTGAAAACAAATCTGCATTACGAAAGTAGCACAGTTTCGTAGCGCTTTTCGTAGCGCAGTTTTTTCACTCATTTCCTCAACATATTTCAATATTTTTCTTTCATGATAGCCTTTATATTCACTTTAAATACTCCCACAAGAAGTTTCAAAACCAAATTCACAAAAATTCCTTGAAAATTTGCTATGAGAAATGATGAAAAGACTGCTTTAGCAAATTATTTCTGTTTCTTCCCTGAAAATTAGGTCTTGGGACAGAGCCTTTATCTTCTCATCCATGGCGCATTTTGAGAAAATAAAGGAGGTTTTTGTATTCAATTATGTCTTGAATAAAAACCTCTCTTGGTTTTTTTAAATACTTCTCCTGTTGTCCAGAATCTGAAAAACATGTGTAAAACAGGAAAACTCTGTTTTCTGAAAATAGGGCTTCAAAGAAAGCATTCAATCTCCCATTTCATAATGAATTTGAAGAAAATGAGAGAGATTTTTGTAGTTAGGTATGTTAGGAAGAAAAAAATTCTTTCAGTTTTGAAAAATTCGTTTTCATTTGCCCATAAACCTCCTTGGAAACTTATTACTAAAACCAAAAAACAAGTTTTTCTCTTCATGGTGAAAGGCTGCTTCAATAGTTTCGTAGCGTGCTACGAAACTGATGTGCAAGAAAATTTGTTAAGAATTTATTCAAAATTCGTACCTTGAATATGTTTAAATCTCATAACAACTGATATTTATCAAAAAATATAGTAACATGACCTCAAAAACATGATCTTCATCAAAAAATTTCCTTCATTTTGATCAGATTTGGCTTATGGATTTATCACTTTGTTTTGCTGCCCAAATCACTCTATTTCACTGTTGCTTTAGCTTCTCTTGAGATCTTGTTAACTGGATTTATAAGTCTTCAACCTGTCTCCTTAGCTTCCAGTTGCTAGCCCTCAACTGAGTATTCATTACTCTCACAAATCTGGCTTCTTTTATTGCTAGTACAATTCAAGTGAAATATTGTGCCTCACTGCTAATTATTTTTGTTTATGAAACCCTTTCAACTTCCCAGAGGGCTTTCATCGTCTTAATTTTTTTTTTTCAACAGCATGCTTTCTTGCTCTCTTCCTTAGCCTAGAAATTTCAAGATTGGCTGATTTCAACCTTTCCTCCATCTCTGCATAACTGATTTTTTCTATTTGAGTGGGGAATACTCTGTTTTTTACCTTTTCTAGTATAGGTGACGAAAGGTTTATAAATTATTCATGAACAGTGGATATTTCCTCTATTTTCTCTAGCTCAACATTAAGCTCTTGCATCTTTTTGGACTATCTGGTTACACGCTTCCTAGCCTTGAAGACAAATGCTGCAACTTCATCATTGAACTCCAGTTTTTTAGATGACTTCATCTTTTTCTATTTGCTTCTTTAAGAATTTAATGATCAACCTTGCTTGATTAAGTAGGATCATCCTTGCTTGATATAATATGAGAACATATTTGGTGTAATATTACCACAAGCTTAAACTCGAAATAAATATGTTTAAATGCTTGTTATGAAAACTGGAACGAGTAACACATATCAGCTCTTTCAAATTTGAAACAACGTTTTCATAAATGACACCTCTATGGTAGTAATGATGAGTATGAATGGTTAAAAATTTGGAAATGACCCTAAATGACTCACTATGATGTCATTATATGATAACCTAATGTATTATGATGAATTTTAAGTTTTGACAAGACATTTCTAAGAATCTACGCTTTCGTAGCGCACCTAGTGAAATATTGGTGAAATGCGCTACCAAAGTAGCAACGCTTTCGTAGTGCAAAAATGAGTTTTTGAATTGACCGCGCTACAAAACTGTGGTTTTGTGGCTAATTGCAGAGGATTTTTTCAAAATTTTAAAACATGATTTCTAAATGAATGATGGGACTTCACAACCATGGGATGAGACTTAAAGACCTTATTTGGAAATGAAAATTGACCTTTAAAGACTTCTAAACCTATCACTTACCTTTATCAAGAATGAAATGACTCAAGACCTATTTGACACTATTACTAAAACAAGGTAAACTTTTAGAGTTTAGAAAGAAAAAAATTAGGGTGATAACAGGTGTAACGGGCTACTCGCGCCAAGGCAAAAATAGGGATTTTCTCATCTTTGCTTCGAGAAATTTCAACAAGAAGAATGTTGCTTTCATAAAAAGGGATGCAAGGATGGTATTGTCAAAGCATGACACTGCTTATTGGTCATAGAAATGACCCTCCAATGTGCGAGTTGGGGATTTCAGGGACAGTGACAAAATTTTGTGTAACAGATGCCCCCTAAAGCATGAAGTCCGAGAGAGAGGGAGGGGTGAAATGCTTTATGAGAATGAGTTCGAACCAAACACCGTTGTTAGAAGACCTGCAATTACAAATACAACTGATATTTGTGATACATGAAACATGTGGCATGGGCGCAGCCATCCATAATAAAATATATAAAAAATGAGATCTGAGGTATGGACACAGCCATCCAACAGGAAGGATCAATAAATAGACTCAGGTATGGTCGCAGCCATCCAATCAAGAGAGTCATGCAATAACTCATAATAATCCACAAATATCTATAGACTGGGGTTTATCAGACAAAACCCAGGCACTTGCACTCCATCTCGACCTGAACAATTACAATTTTGAGCATGCGAATATATGAGCTGAAGTCAAACATGCAGGAAAATCATCTGATTACCATCCAATGATGAAATTTGTTAACGGACGCGAGAGAAACCACCAATGATGACGATGGCCCTCAAGGTACAAAAGGTACAATCTACGAAATGTGAAAAATGATCTAACGTCGAACATCCATAGAATCACTTGATCGAAGGCCAATGATGTGAACCTTGCGTCGAATGTGAAAAACATGCCATTGAGGCATGCAGGCTCCAAGGTACCAAAACGGAGTATCGAGATCTAATTCTTGGATAATGAGCTGAAGTCGACAAGAGGCAACCTAGTCGAAGGAGGGCCATAATGTTTCCCACATCATCGACACGAGATAGAGGAACATGATGAAAGTGGACGAGGATCAACAGGAGATCAGAGGAAGGTTGACAACTGCAGAGGCAAACTTCTCTTGAACATATCAACAACACGGCACTAGATTTGGAAGTATTTGACATCAAAGGATCTAAGGTCATGATGACATGGAAAAGATCAGATGAGAGGTCAAAAGAGATTACCCAAACCTATGAAGGCAAAAATGAAGAAATGAGATGTCCCTAACCCGACACAAATGCACACAAGTGCCATGTTCAAGAGCAACATACTACCAACATAACTAAAATTTGGTTCCATTTTCCCCCACCATTCTTGGAAAGTACCCCAATTATTTTTTTAAAACAAGCTTGAAGGGGATAGCATATGCTTGCACTATAAGTTTGTCCTTCGGACAAATCCAACCTAGTACATTTTATGATCCCTAGGAAGGAGGAACTCAAATAACGTCATGGTGATGAAGTCCAATGTCATCAGGGTTTAACGAGTCTGACAAAGGAAGAACTCAACATATTTTCATGTTTTAGAGAGTTTGAAAAGAAGTCAGAAAAGAAAACTCCAGCAGTCCCTTTTCTTAGGTAGTCTCACAGATCCGAAAAGGTAGAAAACTGTGTCTGAGAGAACCTCTTAGTTGCAATAGGCTAAGGTATTCATTTTTCATAAATAATCCATTCCAGCCTGAAAAAGGGTTAAACATATACTAGGTAGATATCGTTTCATAGCCATTTAACGAGTTCAAAATGACAAGAATCTTGACAATATTTTCAATTTTAGAGAGTCAGAAAAGCGCTGAAAGATGACTCGAGTAGTGAATTTTTCGTGTTTTTACTGAGTCTGAAAAAGTATAAAATATAACTCGTTCCTTAATCATTGTCTCATGAAAAACCTGTTGTTGTACAAGAGACACGTGTAAAACCCATTTCTTGAAAATAATATAGTAAAATAATTGAAAAACATGCCTTAAAACCTAATTAGGGTTGTGAAAAAGTTATAAAATGCCAAAAATGGTAAAAATAATTAATTTTCACTTTTTACTTCTTGTGGAGCAATAGTTACCCATTTCACTGTGCAATCTTGCGGCGACGATAGCTGCCAATCCAACAGATTAATCACAAATCCGTTATCTCCAAGTAAGAGCCGAGATCCCTCTCATTATTTTAAGTCATTTCTTGCTTCCTGCAATTTTCAATTTCGAATTTTGGGGGAAGAAATGTAAAAATTAGGGCTTCGCGGTTGGCGCGGGTTTCGAGCACGGAGTCGCGCCAACTGCCCAATTTTTTACACTAGGTTGTGCCAATGACGCAAACCATTTCTAGGCTAAATGCGGATCAAATACCCCAATTGTTTACAGATTTAAGGGTCAAAATTGACTAACACGACTAATATGAATGTGTTTGTAGGTAGAAAGAGGAAAAATGGTCATTGAATGGAAAGAACGGGAACATAGCGAAGAAGATGAGCTAGCCATGGAAAATGAGAGAGCCATGGAAGCTCTCAGAAACTGTGGTCTGAAAAAATTCTTCCTAACGCCATGTCTCAGAGCCCAACCAGAGTTATTACAGTATCTAGTCAGCATTTGGGATGAAAATCAAGATAAGTTCATCCTTCGGGATCAAGAACTTGAGATTGATGTCTCTGACATATATTTCATCATAGGATTATCGCGAAGGGGAGCAACACTAATCCTAACTGGCACCTGGCCCTTCATGGAAAACATGACCATGGTGATGGACGGGGTATGTCCAGGAGCATGGAAGGGATCAGGTAGTGGGAAAGTTGATATACAAACTATCCTAGATTTGACACTATGTGTAGTGCTGCATACCATCACACAGGTTGCGGGATCACAAGCACCACACGAAGCAACAAAGACACATTTTCTTCTTGCTGTAGACTGCATGGCACTGATCATCTACAACTGGACAGAGGCCGTGAACATAAACATGAAGCGCCAACTAACCAAATGCAAGAAGACCAAACTGAAACAATTTGGTTATGGATCTGTTTTGGTATCATTCTTCTTGGAACGACTACCCATTTTTTAGCGACAGGAGGTTATAGTCCTGACACCACCAGTGATAGAACCACAGATGGCTTGATGAGCAGCTTTTATGCCAAGGGTAGGGGGCGGTCAACAGATTTCCTGGAGACCAGAATTCTTCGATTGGCTTAGACGAAAAATGATTAAAATGGAGGATTGGCCCTACTCTGGTACAGATTTCACTGATGATCCGGACCTCCCACTCCTGGAGGGAGAAGACTGGGATGAAGATTTAGGTGAGACTCATTTTTTAAGTTTTATGAGTATTATGATTTTTTTATTTATGCATGTTCTGACATTAAATCCATGTAATTGTAGATGTTGGTCGAGAGAGACCTGCCGGCATGTCACTAATAGCGAGGTGAATCCCTCGCGATTTCAACCCTCAAGGTGAGGGTGGCGAGGAAGATGAGATAGTGCACAACCTAGATTGGATCACACGAAGAGTCCCGAATTATGCACGTTTTGATGATGTTCCTTGCACCTACCAGAGACATACCGTAGGGGTTCCCAGCCAAATTCACCGCTTGCTGAGGTAGCTAGTACGGGTCGTGACATGTTCTCACAAGCACCATGCTGATTAGACACCTAGGTTTTATTTTATCTGCATATTTTGAGAGACTTGATGTCTCGGGATGTAACAGAAACACACATGTATTTTTTGAAGTTATGATGCACATGGTTGCAAACATGCGATATATATATACATCTATTTCCCTACATGGATCTTTTACATATGATGATGCTTTTACAAATTATGCAAATGTCTATCTAATACAATGTTAGCCGCTGTATCATTTAATGTGTTCATTCGTCTAGGAATATGTTGATAGGTAATAAAATCAAAATGTCTTTCCAACAAACGAATACGTAAATAAAATCTCAGAACAGGCAGATTTCTAACTGAATAATGATTATTGAGTTGCAGAACGACAAGCTGTGAATCGAGATTTACAATAAATGCATGTATGCCGAGGTTGATCACCTTGGTTAATAGCTCAATGAAAGTGCTATATTCAGCGACATTGTTTGTAGTTCGTCCTAGACAAATACCTTGGAGATCTATCGACTCACTAGCAGGATCATAAATTACCCAGGCTGCCGAAGACAAATTCCTGGTACTACGGGAAGCACCATCTGCGAAACCGACATAAGGGGTAATAAACATCTGCACAATAAGCAAGACCCAATAAGCAGGAAAATGATCACAAAGCACACCAAACCAGAAAACATGTACAAAAATGAAAACAACACCTATGTACACCTATTACGCATGAATGACTCACGCATAATATTTTTTGAGATACAACCCATTTCTGGGTTGTTCAAGAGGATGACCTTTGTAGTCAATTAGCTCATAGGCCCCATTCTGCAACACACATTTAACGATGTAGGGTCCATGCCACATAGGTTGAAATTTTCCTACCCCCAGCTTATCACGAGCTTGGTCATATAAGAGGACGAGATCTCCTTCAACGAAAGAATGAGGGGAAACTGACTTATCAAAATGAGCTTTGACCCGCTTTTTCTGTGCTTCAATAACGAGAGTAGCAAAGTGGTGAGTTTCATCCAGCCTTTATAAATAAAGGAGACACTCTTCTTCTGGCGAAGTATTCGGCAGTAATTCAACAACCAAATTGAGTGAAGGTATTTCACATTCAATCGAAAGAGTAGCTTCCAGGCCATAAACCAATTGGAAATGAGTGAACTCGGTTGCGTTCTTAACTGAGGTTCGGTATGCCCAAAGAGCTGAAAATAACATGAGATGCCAATTTGATTTGTGGATCCCAATCATACGTTGAAGCATCGTGACAAGAACTTTGTTCATAGCTTCAACCTTGCCATTGGCTTGAACGTAGTAGGACGTTGAGCTGTCGTGACACAGACCCAATTTAGAAGTCAACTTTGCCATCATATAATGCCGAAAATGGGAACCATGATCAGTAACGATGGCTTGAGGGACATGAAACCTAGCAATAATGTGATTGAACATGAACTGAGCAGCTGTCTTACCGTCAGCAGCAAGTGTAGGCATTGCTTTAGCCCATTTGGTGAATTACTTCACAAAGCGACCAATGTTAATGATAGGATGAAAAGGAACGAGTGGCGCACGCAACTTGCGTTGATAAATTTGGCAATCATGGAATTTATGAACTGCGACAATATAGTCTTTGAAAATAGAAGTCCAAAAATAACCAACATGAAGAACCTTCTGTGAAATAGAATAACCAGACATGTGACCACCACAGGCACCACTGTGACAATCATTCAGAGCTTTCTCGGCTTCCTCGAGAGTCAAACATCATTAGAGTATGGAATTGACTCCAATACGATAGAGAGTATCTCCAACTATACGATAAGGTTGCGACTGATGGCGTATGCATTGGTGGGCATCCTTCTTCAACTCAAATATAAAAGATGAAGTTTGGAGATAGACGATGATATCACCATACCATGGATTGAGGGTGCTAATCAAGAAAAGTGCATCATCTGAAATGATGTCCTCAGAACGAGAAGGAGCGAAGTTGGAAGGGAGAGAACAAAGTAAATCAGCAAAGACCAATGATTTCTTAGATTTGGCAGTAGTAAATTCCAAATCAAACTCTTGGAGGATGAAAATCCACTTTGAGTATTTTCACCCCAGCAATTGTTGAGACAATATGTAGGTCATGGGGTTGCATTCAGAAATCACCGTCACTGTACACAAAATAATATAATGACGAAGACATTGAACAGCTTGAACAATGCCCAACACTAACATCTTGACATGGGCATAACGTGTTTTGGGGTCGAGAAGGTTACGAGACAAGTAATAAATAACATGCTCATGACTGTCATTATCGTCTTGTACCAAAACCATGGAAATCCTATTGAAAGCGGAAACCAAATAAAGGGAAAAATCACGATGATAATCTAGAGGGCGAAGGAGAGAAGCATTGACAAACAATGTTTTCAACGCATCAAAATATTTCTGAGCGATCTCATCCCAGTAAAATGGAACGCCCTCCCTTAACAATCGTGTGAATCCTTTAGCTACTTCGACATAGTTAGGTATAAAACGACGAAGAAAATTAGCTTTCCCTTGTAAAATCTGTAACTGATGCAATGAGGAAGGAGAGGGGAGATTGATAATAGCCTCAACCTTGAGAGGATCCAGGAAAATGTCATCTTTTGAAATGATAAACCCCAAGAGTCTACTGGAATAGACGCAGAAGGCACACTTGTGCGGATTAAGCCGAATGTTATAGTGCCTACAACGAAGAAAAATTTGACGAAGACAGTCAGGATGATCCATATGCTTAGCTGAATGAGCCAGAAGGTCATCCAAATAAGGTTGAATGATGTGAAGAATATCATGAAAGGCATAAGAAATCGCACGCTAAAATGTGGCCCCGACATTCTTCAAACCAAAGTGAAGCCTCTTATATGCAAAGGTACCCCAAGGACAGATGAAGGAAATCTTGTGTTGATCAGTCGGGAGAATTTTGATCTGATTATAACCCGAAAAACCATCCATAAGGGAAAATATCTCACTCTCGGCACAGTCGTCAATGGTTTGATCGATGAAAGGAGTAGGATAATTATCCTTAGGACAAGCTCGATTGATATCACGATAGTCAACACAAACATGAATAGTGCCCTATTTTTTGTCTACAGGAACAATATTAGAAACCCATTCTGTCAAGGGAATCGGATAAATGAAACCAACTTTGAGAAGTTTTTCCACTTCAGCCTTAATGGCAGCAGCTTTCCTAGGATGCACCGGATGAAGACACTGACGAACAGGTTTCGAACTGGGGTAAGTAGGAATCTCATATACCACAATGCTAGGATCAATGCTGGCCATTTCTTCATAGGACCATGCAAATACATCATGGAATTCATGAAAAGGATAGTATAAACTTGTACTTCATCCAAGGAACATGTAACCCCAATATGGATGTTCTCGACGATTCTCAGTTTAATGGAAATGTCGATAGGCATCGTCTGAGTGATGTTACTCAAGTTACCTTCCGAAAAAACTTCATGGACTTGAACAAGTGTTTAAAGTGGAGGATAAGTAACCTAAGAGGAAAAATGCTCAAGATAGGTAGACATGGCTCCGAGGATTGGTAGAAACGAGGAACGATGATGACCATCATCCCACGGAAGATCATCAAGAGACAGGGTTTCCACGATAGCCTCATCGGAAGGAAAAAATTCTTTCAAAAGATATGGTGAATCAAAATCACCAAGCCAAGGGGATTGAGAATAGATGTCAAGAGTCATGCTGGAAGGAGTAGAATCAAAGGATGGAGTGTCCGATGCAGCAATGAGTTCACAATAATCAATTTCAATCGGACTCAATGGCATCGAATCCCCAAATGAATCGATATGTTCAGGAGAAGATATAACCCAGGGGTCATCGGTTTGAGAAATCATGTTGACCTGAACAGTATTCGTTAGTGGAAGAGGGAAAAAACCCATGAGGGTAGGATCCTTGAAAAGGCATGGTCCTACACTCTTGTAGGGAGTAGGAATCTTGTCCACATATGGAACGTTGTTCTCAGAAGAAGAAGTGAAAAAAGACAATTGATCAACAGTAATAATCTTTCCTTCATGCGGGAAATTCAAAACACAAAAGAGAGTGTACGGAATGCACAACATGGCATGAGTCCAACTGCAACTGAGGAGAAGATTATAATTGATTTTTTCATCAACGAATTCAACCTCGACATTGACTATCTTCCCTTCTAATGTGATCGGTAAACTAGCGAGAACACCAAGAGGTTTAGATTCTCTTCCATCAAATGCTTCAAGGGAATCGGGTGATGAGGTAAGAGATGGAGAACCAATGGCTTTCCAACAATTCAATGACATAACACAGGTAGATGCATCGTCGTCCACGACAGCCCGGTGAATATTCAAACCATTTATACCAACTTGAATGATGAGTGGAATTTGGTGCGAGAGTGGCAGGACAAAAATCTCTAAATCGAAAGCAAGCAAGCTAGTATCGGCAGGATCAATCCCACCTATCGTGGATAGCAAAGCCTTCCGTTGCGAAGGAAAAATCTAAATTACTTCTAACGCAAACATTGCAGACGGCACCTAAGCCAAATCCTCAACAATGCTATAATGCTGAGCGGCATGGGAATTGGGATTGTACGAAGACTTGCACAACACACCTTTGGAAGGTGGTCGCACAACAGATTCAGTGCTAGGCCATTCAATCTCAAGAGGGCCAGAAATAGGAGGACGAGGAGGACCATCATCGACCTCTTTCCTCACTTCCTAATGTGAACCAGAATAATCTTTTGATCGAGTACCAATAGAAATGGGTGCAGAACCATTCATCATGAACACTTGCGAACTAGATGGAGTAGAGGACTGAGGGTGCTCTACCATCTGAGTTTGTTGAGGGAAAGGTTATTTAAGAATGGTCAAAGCTCCTTGGGTGCCTTTGAGCAATCGACTCACTTCAGACCGTCGAGGACAGTCCTTGGTGAAGTGCTCATCATCACAAATCAAACAAGGATACTTCGGTTTGCGTTGAGAACTATCAACAAAACGAGGTTTTGGAGAATCCTATTTCGGGGCATCGGGTTTGGCCTTACCTTTACCCTTATTCTTACCTTTGCAAGTGTTATCTGTAGGATTAGCCTGAACAACATTCACTTCTGTGGGTGTGCCAGAATTCGAAGTTGACTGAGAAGCTACATTATTGGAAGAAGTAGACTTCTGCTTCCCAAAGTTAGATGAAGGATACTTCTGAGAAGTCTGCAATACGGAACCAATAATACCATCAATGGATGGATTTGCTAGTGGTTTAGAAGTTCCAAGTCAAGGAGCATCAGGCAAGATATCATATAATGCGCCAGATAGAGAGTACACGAGGTCAAGGTACTGGGCATAAGAAATGGCTTGTTCCTCGGTTACACATGCCCACATAGCAATGTCTTTAGAAATCTGATTGAAAAAGGAGGTAGTGAACCAATGAGTCATAAGTTGATCAGGTATCTCAAATTTAATCATGCGATGACGACGCCGCCACTCATGAATATGATCTGAGATATGAGTAGCTTGATCCTGTTTCAATGAAGTGAGGAGATGCATCCCGGTCTCATAGTGGATCGATAACTGAAAATGTGTAAGGAACGCCATGGACAAAGAATTGAAATCTTGGAAAAATCCATGAGACAACTCAATGTACCACTTTGTAGCGACACCAGTAAGAGTTTGTTGGAAAAGATGGAGATGAATAGAATCGTCAACCCAAGAGTTAGAAGAACTCCACAAGTGGTAATTCATCACATGCGTTTGGGGGTCTTCACTAGGTTTACCTTAAAATTTAGGACAATCACTATGAATCTTGGTCGGAACCAGAGGCCAATATGGATTCTGAAGAATAGGATCATTTGTCAACTTCAACACATCAAGTAATTCCAACATAGCAAGAAATGGTAACTGAGTATTGAAATTCATCGGAGGTATTTGATAAGGACATGTATGTACATTCCACCCAGTCCAAGTAGGATTCTATCCCCATATATTCTGTCCCGAAGGATTTAGATCATAGGTATTAAAAACAAGATAATTCAGTTAATAATGGGATTGAGGACCAGGATATTGAGTCGAAGCAGACCACTGAGGTCCTTGCTGAGTAGCATAAGAATTCTTCTGTGGAATGTAAGTATGACTTTGAGGTTACTGATACATAGGTTGATTTTGAGGGTCAGGAATATGAGGTGCACCATATACTGGTTGATTTTGAGGGTGCAGAATTTGGGGTGCACTATATACTGATTGATAGGAAACTTGAGGGTAATAGGTGCCCTACGACTGCGTAGGTTGACCTTGTAGAGCAGGTTGAGAAAACTACTAAGTAGGGTAAACAAGTAAAACCAGCTGCGAAAACGAAGGAATCTGCTGGTGGGCAGGTTGCAACGGTTGCTGAGCTGGTTGAACCGGCTGTTGAAATGGTTGTTGAGGGCCACTAGGTTGAACTTGTTGGAAAGGTTGGCCTGATGGTTGCGATGGACCAGGTTGTCCCTGATGACCAAGTTGACCCAGAGAAGGACCAAAGGGTTGTCCTGGTTGCACAATATTTGGGCCATATTGAACGTGCGGCTGTCATTGAGGTGCAACAGGTTGTCCTTGGGACAGATAAATTTGCACCCCAGGACCAAAAGATGATTTGAGTTGATACAAAGGTTGACCTAAGGGACCAGAGGGTTGTCCATGTTGAACCAAAGGTTTTTCTTATAAAGGTTGGCCTTGTGGACCGTATGGTTGTCCCTGTGGACCATAAGTAGGGCCCTGCTGAGCTAAAGGTTGTCCCTGGGAGGGTTGTCCTTGTAAGCCAGAGGGTTGCACAGGTAAAGTAGGTCTAAAATGAGAAACGACTTGATGAGGATCAATAGGAGGAAAATAAACCGGAATACCACGATCATCATAATAAAGTGGATATGAATAAATAGGATTACCAACCGCATCGTAGTGATGGAACAGAGGGTTAGCAGGAGCCTGAGACTACAAAGAACCTTGAGAATTCTGCTACGGAACAGCCAACAGATCTTCTTCAAAAGTTAGACCGCCAGGAATCACAGGAGTAGTGGAAACTACACTAGAAGTAGATGAGGCTTCCGTCGAAGGAGCATAACATCGATGAATATCCAACATCTGCTCATCAAATTGATAAGTAGAAACCAAAGGTGTAGACGAAGCCACATAGATGGTAGGTCGAACTAGGACAGATGTAATAGCAACTGACGGATTTGATGCCAAAGGCGATGGTCCTAACGAAGGAAGGATCGAGCTTCGAGGGGAGTTACTATGCTGGATTGTGCTATTGATGCATCACCAGACATAATTTGACTCAAAGACCTATAGCTAGCTGGAAGTGACACCAAAGGTGGAGAATATTGGATAGAGACACGAGAGAGATGTTCAGGAAAGAGTTGATATTATCCCGTGGAAACAGGAAATTCTTCACTGCCAACAATACTAGAGGAATCCATATTCGAGTCCAATGTAAGATCTTCGAAAATACTATAGGGACTAGGAGGTACCGCAGCAACAACAAAAGGTGATCCAGACATAAGAGGAGGAAATTCCCCTTCTTCCCCAAAACCGGACCAAGCACTTGAAGGAGGCCAATTGAATTCAACCAGTTCATCAAGCGGAGATCTAGTAGCAAGGGGTTGGATAGATGGAAGAGTAGGCTGCGAGAACTCAACAAATATAGTGGATTGAGGGGTTTCGAAAGAAGCGTCTGAAAAAGAACCACCAGTAGGAGGCAGTGAGGACAACGAAACTGGATGTTCTACCACTTTGAATGTAAATCAGAACAGGAAGGAAAAGAGATAACCAATAGAAGGTACCAAAATCAAGAACCAAGGAAATCAATGAGACCAAGTAACAAAATTTTAATGGGCATGTAATCGTAGGTGATTAATTTTATACCACTGAAAGAAAAATTCACTGTTTCATGTTTTAAGTGTCGAGAAACAGGAAAAAGATGACTCTGGTCACTTTAAATTTGAAACGAGCGTGAAAGGACAAGTGCTCGATGATCTCTTCTCTTGTTTAAAGAGTCACAAAAATATCAAAATGACTTCTCAGGAATTCTAAGCAAGAGGGTGTACCAAGTCTCCGTGAACTGCCATATACACCTTGGTCATCAAATGAAACATAAATGACCAAGGACTTGACGTATGTGTAGGTAGTCTCCTCGAATTTTGTGTTTGATGTATCACGGTTGCTTCCTATGGAT
Organism: Pinus albicaulis; assembly: GCA_034641835.2. Taxonomy (NCBI): domain Eukaryota; kingdom Viridiplantae; phylum Streptophyta; class Pinopsida; order Pinales; family Pinaceae; genus Pinus; species Pinus albicaulis. The sequence continues at coordinate 627,932,900 of CM076580.1, read as the reverse complement.
AAAAGGATTAAAGCCTAGAGGGGTATCCCTTTATATATGCGATGGTATGGGGAGCACAAGTTCGTACTAGCGCTATTTGAAGCCAAAAGATGAGCGACAACTACTAGGTTTAAGACGCCGGAACACGTCTCTAGCCTAGACCACTAGAAATGTTTCGTTAGGTTCCAATGTTGCCTTAGGTTCATTGAGTAAATTTTAAAGTTAATCTTGGCTTATGTTTCAATTTCTAGGCACTATCGGATGTGGAGCTCAACTTCCTAGATGAAAACTATATGCAAACAAGCAAGAAAATAAATCTTTCAAACTCAATGAACATCATTTCAATTCGATGAATGCTAGTTATAAGAAGGATAGAAATCTTTCAAACAAGCAAGACAAGTAAACATGCGAAGAAACTTCTAATGCCATTAATGCAATCAATTGAAAATGAAATTCCTTCCTATATTGACAAATACTAGCTATGTAAAGGAACGTTGCACTTTCGATACAACAAAAGAATGCAAATATATATTTTTTATTTTTGAATTTTCAATGAAATAAAGCACACATTGTACTAACTCAATGGAAAACAAAATAAACACTAGTTTGAGTTTTGCAAATGTAAGTTTTTGAAATTGAATGGCTAAACCAAAGTGAAACAGACACAAAAACATGCAAGCTAATGGAGAAAAATTTCAATCGAAAAAGAGAATTTCCCAAAGTGACCCAAACAAGCAAAGTAATTGATGCTCAAAGTATTGAAGAAGAAGGACTAATCAAAAAACGAAGAGATCATTCAATCAGCAAAAAAAACGGATCAAGAAAAACTCAGTCTACTGATCTGAAACGAGACTGATAACAATCATAGAGACTTGTTCTCGAACACAAGGCTCAGTGTGCAAGAACACTCAGAAACCCTAAGGTCTTAAATGACACCAACAGGAAAACAAACAAACAACTAAGGGAAACAAGTCTACAGTAGTCAACACAATCTGCAAAGGCTTAAACACACTAAAAAATAACCCAGAAGCAAGAAAAAATGACCAAAATATGCATTATGGAGGTCAAACCAAAACCTACAGGGGTTGGCACGACTGTAAGGCTGTAATCTACACCATACAGAGGTTTGCATGAGTGCTAAAAGAGAAACCTGTGCCAATCGGCACGATTGTCTAGACAAAAAACGCACAAAGCTGGATACTTATGGGAAAAGGAGGAAAAACCCTAACCTAATGAGCAGAGGTCAACCTTGACACTTTAGAGCTGAACAGAGGATGGAAACTCAGCAAACAAACCAGAAAAAGATAGATAACTAAACCAATAATTGAAACCGACCCAACAGGATGACACAACAAACTCGCACTGATCCCTAGTGGAGTCGCCAATTTGTTATGAAGGTAAATCCTCTCTGCGGATAGAGACAATCCCTCTAGCCCTAGGGTGGGTCTAGTAATAAAAGAACACCCTAAAGTGTTTCTTCCTAGTTAATGAATGAATAAAATACATGGTAGATTGACCTACCTTGAATCCAACGCTGTCGATGTTGCAGAAAGAGTAGTGGCCTCTCGCTCCTGCCTTGGAAAATCACAATCCGTTCACTGTCATGCTCAGATACATGCACATAGGACAAAAAACAAGAAAAACATATGACAGAATAGTTTCACTCACAACTATTATCCAGTCAAAGAGGGCTAAACATATCGCATCAAATAAACATCATAACACAATAGTGGAACCAAACAATAGTCATGTATATTAATGAGTAGAAGGAAGAGTACAACTGATGCTTTGACATCGCAGTCTCCTCTTGCGGGGTTCAGACGAAGCGCGTCTCAAATGTTGGTCAGCGAATTCGAGCTCAAGCTCTCTTAGAAGTCATCGACTCGAGCTCTCTCAACACAATATTTCTTACTCTATCTTCTCTAGTAGCTTAGTTATAGTATAATTCTCCTAGTTCATCTATTCAACTGTTCAGCTAGCTTCTACTAAAAGAGATAGTTTATTATATAGAGGAAAGGGAGGAGGTTGGGATCCCTACAAATGTGAGAGGGAGTCCTATCCTTTAGGAGAGTTCCAAAGGAGGTGGAAACTACTAAATAAAGGAAGGAATCCGTGGTTGTTTCAGTTCAACCACTCCCAATGACTCATCCCCGAGGTGGTTGGAATGGAACCTCCGCCTATATTTTTAAAAATAATTCCATAAACATCTTGGCGTGAGTGTCTAACTGGAACAGAGCACCAAGTGGTGCGGGCTTATTGTTAAATTTTCTGGTTGGCGCGAGGGTGTAACGGGCTACTCACACCAAGGAAAAAATAGGGACTTTCACATCTCTGCTTAGGGAAATTTCAACAAGAAGAATGTTTCTTTCATCAAAAGGGATGAAAGGATGGTATTTTTAAAGCATGACACTGCTTATTGGTCACATAAATGACCCTCCAATGTGCGAGTTGGGGATTTCATGGACAGTGACAAAATGATGTGTAACAGGGTCTTGCTCAGAGACCTCCTTTTTCGCCAACAAATGATTCTATTGTCAAGACCTAAAAATTCATTTAGGAGGTAGATCATGGTATCATGGATCTATGAGAGAGAACTACGAAGCTGGTGGGATAACCACTTAGATCAATTCATATTGTAACAAGCGGAGTTGCGACAACAGAGGGAGAAAAATGT